>JAMALG010000086.1:0-77470 GCA_023628115.1 Naganishia sp. PT2105A-2 | reverse complement strand
CTAACCCCTAACCCCTAACCCCCAAGGTGTGGCGGTAGTCGTGGAACCTCTTATCGGAGGCACGGCCCGCAGAAACGACATCAGAGTCACCGGCAACCCGACCTCCGGGGTGGCGCGCCATGAGTACGATGTCACTGTGGTTTCCCTCTTCACCAGGGATTCCATGGAGACTCGTATCCCTCCTAATCTCTCACCTGGGGACCCGGCCGAACGGTGTTATGCCTTGATCACCAAATTCCTGGACTCCAAGGCCAACGACAAGATCCGGAGACTACCCCGAAACGGAATCCCGTTTACGCCTCTGGTGTTTACGGTGGGAGGAATGATGGATAAGGGGACGGTCGAGGTCATGAAGTTGTGGCAGGACACAATGCCTCCCGCCGCGTTCTCGACACTGTGTCAGCAGTTGTCTCTGATCTTGCTGAAGGCGCGGGCAAGGTCGTTTGTTTTGTAAATGAGGACAGATGGGATGGGGAGGAAAAGGGGCTTGACACCTATTGGTTCAACTCTCGACGGACGTGAAGTTTTGTTTTGGTCTTGGTAGAATAGTCTTTGAATGTATACGTTAGTTCAATGTTGGTACCTAATGCTTCCCCTAACCCCTAACCCCTAACCCCTAACCCCCGAGGTCCGATTCCCATCACTACCCAGTCCGTGCCTCCGCTTTGTACCGGACTCTTGTCAGTGACATGTGTATACTGAATCATACTTGTTGACGGTGGCCTTCGAAAAGACGAATTTCACAATTATTGGATTCGCGTTGTTTGATGACGTCCTCGTTCCTCAGAGACCAAGACGCGGATACTTCCCCTCGAAGGTAAAATGATCGATCTGAATGGGGAGCGGCGGGTTTGGGCAGAGAAGGTCGGCAATCAGGGCTTTACAAAGTCGTACATACGCAGCCTGAAGACGGTGAGTCATCCTCCATTGCTTGAGAAATCGCTTGCGAACCGAGTGAGGAACCAATATCTCTGCCATATGGTTGAGAACTTGAGATCTTTTGCACGAAGCCTCTCTATGTCACAGCCTTCTACAAGGACAAGGTTCCTCAGAAACTCGACCACCCCAACCTCGGTCAAACGCTTTCGCATCCCCACAAGCCCTTGTCGAAGATACCAACGCACATGCTGGGCGACAGGTCGCGTGGTCGTATTCAGGCACAAATAGGCTGGCTGAGCGGAGGCAAAAGCCGAGCCCATGAGCATAAATACAAATGCGAGGCTGTTGATCGACAGTACTGCAGGACTTGAAAAATAACGGATATTTGAAGACCCTTTGTAAGGGACTTGCTGCAGTATCATCAGCTCCCAAGTTTCCCTCTCGCCACTTAGGGGGGCTTATCTTGCACAGTTTTGAGTATTCGGGTGACAGCTCATCTTGCACACATTCTTGAGCTTAGTATCGGACATCATCGTGAGGTTCTAGCTTTCAGGAGCGAGCATCCAGTCACTTATTTGTCTGTCTAAGTCGAGTTACGAAAGGCGGAGCCGTCAGCTGGGTCGAAGGTCACTATGACGTCATTCTTGACAACTCAACAAAACCTGTTTTTTCAAGTATAATATCACTTTTTGGCTCATTTTCCGTTTCGATCGGTCACGTGATCTGCTCCCGGAAGTTTTGACCCAGCCAAATGGGTGGAATATTACGAGCCACTCGGTCGCGACCTGAACCGCCGTAAGGGACGCTCTCAGGCGAAAGTGACCGCTGTTCCCAAGGTTATCGCATTTCCCACCGCGATCGCGATGGAGACTGTGCGTGGCTGTGGAGCAAAGACTTGTGCCCGACGCTCAAACACTTTGCTTCCAGTATTACAGCCGGTTTCACGCCGACGACGCATATCTGGACTGTCCGGCGACCGACTTCAGGTACCACCATCGAGTTAATAACACAACTGTCGCCCTCATCAGCTCGCCCTACCAACAAAACTTTGGATTTGGTAAGAAAAACTCTCACAAGTGTACCCAAGAGTGGCATTGTGTTCTGCTCATAACCTGTGGCTACAAGGTAAGTCTGGCGAAGCTCAACGACCAGCAACTGTACTCATGGCGTACAGATATTCGTATGGGATCCGGCGTACGACTACACAGAGCCAGCCGTGCGAATGCAAAATCGCCCTGGCACCTCCAATGTCCTCAAGGCCGTTGACTCATTGGGCAAGAAAGGGTTCGGTCTTGGTCGATTGCTTTAGGTGGTAGGAAAGGACAGGAGTGATGGATTGTGTCCCGGCAAGCTTTCTCAGGGTCAAAAGGATCTTTGAAAATGGCAGAAAGCTTGACTGATTCGAGAATGAGAGGCTCGAAAAAGGTTGTAGGTGGGAAAATGTAATCACATATATGGTTTTACTATGATCCGGAAGGTCTTGGACCTACTCTCAGGCAAAAGGCAAGCGAACTGAGTTACCTAGAGCGGACACGACATAGTCAAGTTGTGGCATGCCGTAGAACAAAAGGCATACATGATGTGGCGTGTCTTCAACCGTTCGCCGTTTGTTCGTGACCGGCATAACCAAGCTCAACGGCAGCGAATTGAATCTCACTGTATCTCAGACCCAAGGCGAAGGTCCGGGAAGGCGGGAGGGAAGGGGCTCATGACCAAAGGCGCTGGAGAAGAAGTCAGTGCGAAAGGGACGAACCCCACCAGTCAAGGCAGGATGTAGGGGATGTTGCCAAGGTATTCGATAAAGATGCGATAGCCCCTAAGCATACAGAATCCCGCCTTTCGAATTCTTAGTCGGATTCTTAGCGCGACGCACGAGTCAGCTACTGTGGATCTCGACGTTGGTGCGAGTGACCTGGAGTTCAGATTCGGAGCTCAAATCGAAAAAAAAAATGTTAAAATTCTGAAACCCCCCAAAAAGAGATTTTCGCAAAAGATTTCCCCCGCGGGGAATTGAACCCCGGCCTGGTGCGTGAGAGGCACCCATCCTAGCCACTAGACGACGAAGGAGCTTGTTGTAATGTTTGCCAATTTTAATACAACAAACTGATTTTTTACTCACTTGGCACAAGACAGGGCAAAGCCTGGAACGAATGACAAAGATAAAGCATGCTCCAGACTATTCGAATAATACGGCTGGTTGCTTATCCGTGCGAGGGTTGCTTATCCGTGCGAGCAAGTGGCTTGCGTTCGAAACAGACGTGCCTAGCAGCCTGCATCGGGTTCCGAAATGGGTCAACAGGCTGCTGAAGCACAAGACGCGAATGGCATGGCAGAATAGACGGTCCGCCGTCAGCCCGTCACGTGCCCACCCCCATGTTGGCTCGAAAATGCCTCTAGATTGTCTCTCTATTGCATTGACATTCATTCTACGAGTCTATCGCATTCCCCGCACAATCACAATGTCGTCTCCTCCCTACGCGCTCAAACGCGCCCTCCGCAAAGTCACTCAACAACGCCTACACGCGCTCTCCCGCCAAGACGTCGAAAGTCAATGCAAGTCCCGCGTCAGCCCTCGGAAACGACTGTGAGCTGAGTCGACTCGCCTTGCAGCGCAACGGATATGGCAGCATCTCAAAGATTCCGGGATCTTGGAAGGGAAGCGTGGGGTAGGGTGTTATTTGAGTATGCAGGATGGAGAGGTGGGGACGGAAGGGATCGTACGAGAGGTGTTGCGGAATGGTGAGTACAGAGTCTTTCGCTGGGTGATGTTTGCGCGAGTTTGCCCTGTCTCGAGAATGCCCCGCAAAGCTGGATGGTTGCATCGGTTGGTTGCTTCAGCTCTTGGTGATGGCATGCGTATCTGCGAAATTGTTAGAGGAAGAGCGCCCACTAGTGATAACACTGTGAGAGAATGCTCGGGCTGTGACATTGCGTGTAGCCCGAAAGTCCTCCCGGCCGGTATTGCCGTTGTCATCATGACAGGCTTGGGCTGGAACGAATTGAAAGTGTAACAACAGCGAACAGGCGACGGGAAATGTTGAGTCGAGAAGGCGACTCAGCGTGCTACAGACGCCCCGATCGGCATCGTCGGCTGATTGTCAGTGAGGCCGATATATGTCGCGGAATTCACGTGTGCGCATGGGATATACTAAGGCTGTACAACAAGGTTTGTCAGAGCGGCGATAAACGTTGCGCTGCGAATCCACCTCCCGGTTCGCTTTTGTACGCTCAGAGAGCAGACGAGTGCAACGCAAGCTGGAAGACAGCACACCAAGGCCGAAGCTACCTTGCCCTCAATCATCCACTGACTAGTCCCTTCTCCTCAGAGATACCACTCTACGTACCCATCATTCCCGTCGCACCGCCAGCACCCAGGCATACACCACCGGCACCAACTCACGATATGCGCATGCTGCGTCTCTACTCGGAGCGGGATCTCGAGTCGCTCGCGCGCGACAAGTGGGGCATCCCCGACGCCGGTGATCGCAGGGCCGATGTGGAAGAATTGGTGCAGCGAGAGGACTGTAAGCATGCAGTCCGTTCTACAGTGGCTTCATGCTGATCGACTTGCAACAGGCATGTCGGATCAAGCGCCGCCACTCGACGTCATTCTCGTGCCTGGTGTCTGCTTTGACGCTAAATGGCAACGGGTACGTTTACGGGGTTGCCAATGTCGCTCATGACTAGACCGTCTTATCGTATGCAGCTCGGACACGGCAAAGGCTATTACGACCGGTACATTGAGCGGTACCGTGCGTTCGCCTCACGGCGCGGAGAGAAGCCGCCATTGCTGGGTACGCTCGATACCCTCGGTAATTCTCTCAACGCTGACTCGTTCCTTCCCTACAGTCGCTCTCGCCCTGAACCAGCAGATTCTGCCCTTTCCGTCAGACTCAAGCACCACGGACGGCCCGCAGACGGAGCAGGAACGCCTGCAAGCGAGGGCGCGCGCATTGACAGAGGTACCGGTGACGGAAGACGACGTGTCGATGGATTGGATTGTGACGCCCGAAGGGATTCGTCAGCGTCAAGGCAAGGGCATAGAGCTGCCGTGAGCGTAGAGCCGGAGAGAGGGTAGACCGGTGTCGGTCTTCTACGTGTCCTCCTGTAGTGTCCACCCGATGGACAGGAAAGTATATATGCATACTCGGTTGACTGCGAGGTTCTAGTCGGGCGAGATAACATGGTTACCTAGGTGGGTTCGCTAAGCCATACGCAAGCAATTGGTATCGCAAGAATCGAGCCGCTGTGCGCACGATGAAAGCACAATAGAGGATCTGTGCCGTCGAGGTTCCAGCAGAGTACTGTATCGTCCACATTCCGCGCCTGCGTGTGCCTTTCGCGCCGGAAGAGGTCCCGACAACATGGCAAATGCGAACCCGGCGAGTACGACATCGACGTTTGATGTAGCTTGTAACCCCGCTCGAGAAGATGTCCCGTCGTTGACCAAGCCGTTTGTCGGACTGCTGGAAGCGACCGCCTCCCCACGTGATCACGATGGGTCGCGTATCAGTCTGGAGATACCGACGATGCCGTCAAGGAGGGTGCCGTCTCAGCGACGACGACCGGAACCCAAGCGGCCACTCAACCCGCCTTCTTTCCTCTCCCATTGGCCTTTGCCCTTGCCTCGGTCCCGAAATACTGTGCCTTCAGACTGCGCATCGCCACCCCGGCCCGGCGCGCTTGATCGACCCGCTTGGCCTCGCTCGTGAACGCGACCCTGCGGGCCTCGACGGCATTCCACTGCGCGGCATTCGGCATCGTCACGGCTGAATCGAGGGCGTTGGCTGTGCCAGGTGTGGCGGTGCGGGAAGGGGCGGTAGAGGTGGACGAGGTGGAAGGATCGTCGATGGGGAGGGGAGCGGCGTCGTGTAGTGCGCAAAGGTCGCAGGGCCAGTCGACGTGCAGGTGGCATTCGAACGTGGTGGAGCCGATGGTGAGGCGCGCGAGGTGTTCGAGCTTGTGTGGAAGGGATGATTGTCGTGCGTCCGAGAGGCGAAGGGGTTTTGCCGAATCGGAAGCGGAGGGCGGGAGGAGGAACGTGCCGTGTGTCGAACCTGCGGAAACCCTGTCAAGCTGCGTCCGGCCCCGTAATACGGCGAGCGAACATACCGCAATCCACGACCCAAAAGCCCTTTTCTCCCTGCGCGCGTACATCCCCGTCCACTGCCGCCCCGTCGCCGTCCCTCGCGCCGTACAAGACCATGGCATGCACCTTGCTCACCATCATCTCCTTCAGCCTCAGCACCGGCTTGCCCGCGCTCCGGTCTCGGGCAAGGTAATAGCCCGATTGCCGGGAATCGAGGATGGCGATTTTGGGTGAGGATGGATGTGTGGGGAGGATATCGGACTGGATGAGGACGAGGCGGAGAACGCGCGGTGTGGTGGCGGGCGCGGGATGCGGGCGCGGTGTGGTGGCGGGCGCGGGATGCGGGCGCGGTGTGGTGGCGGGTGCGGGCGGGTGATGATGGATGGCGGTCGTGGGTCCCTTTGAGATCTCGGGATGAGAGACTTGCGGCGGAGTGTGCTGCTGGGTCTCCGTGACGACCATCTCTCCTTGCCCGGCGTGCTCTGCAGCTTGTGGACCATCCTCTCGATGGGCGACGTGTCGTTCGCCCGTGGATGAATCGCCCACATCCACGTCCAGCGCCCACCCGACATTTCCTATCCCTCCTTTCCCCGGCTCATCCGTCGTCGGCAAGCGATGCCCCGTCGCCGCCACGACATCCCCTTGGCTGGACGGAACCGCTGTCGGCTGCGCAGGGAGATACGTCCATTCGCCCGTCGCCGGATCCGGACGTGCGTAGGTGCGGGTCGACGCGGAGTAGTACTGTCGCGCGCGGATCAGCGAGTGAAGGGTGCGACGGGCGAGGACGTACGAGTTGGTACGCGGGGATCCACTGCCAGTCTGCTGTGCGGGGTGTCATCGCTGGAGGCCGTCCCTTCCCCCGGCCCGCTGCCCTTGTGAGCCCGCCTGGCCGCCTCTCTTGTGAGCCCGCCCGCGCCGATCGCCCGCGCGGGGCAGCGTGTCTCAGCGAGAGAGAGAAGTTCACCCAACATCCTCGCCCGTCCGGCGTGGCTCGCGACCAGACCACCACCGCCATGCCGCTCTTCAGGGACTCGACCGCGGCCCCAGCCCGCCACGCCACCTTTACCCCCTCTGCCTCCTTCCACGGCAGCGGAAGCTCGGGCCAGGGGTACGGCACCACGCGCGTCGTCAAGAAACGGGTCCGTCCTCGCCGTTTCGCGCCGCATGCAGGGTCGGGGGATGCTGATGACGGAGACATTGTAGCTCAACAAGAAGCTCGTCGTCGTCGGCGATGGCGCGTGCGGAAAGGTCAGCCTCGCCGGGGACGCGCGAACGGATGGGTCGATGCTGAAACGCTCCGATAGACGTCCATGTTGACCGTGTTTACGCAGAGTAATCACGCCGCGCCTGATCTTCTTTCGCATACGCTCACGCTCTTCCTTTGCCAGACTTTTTCCCGACAGACTATGAGCCAACAGGTACGCTCACTCCGGGTGAAGAGTGCACGACCTCATCATGGGCTGCGCGCAGTGTTCGAGAACTACGTCGAAACGATGACCGTTGATGGACAGGTTGTGGATCTCAGTTTATGGGATACGGCGGGCAAGTCTCCTGCTCCTCTTCGTCCGTGCATATAGTTGACGAGTCCCCTTGCGCAGGACAAGAAGAGTGCGCAAACGCAAACGAAAACGGAGCACCGCTCACACCCGCCCGCGCCCCCACAGATTCGACCGCCTGCGCTCCCTCTCATACGCCGACACGCACGTCGTCATGGTCTGCTTCTCCGTACGTCCCCGTACCTCTCACCCCGATCGCGTGATCCATCGAATCCCACCCCTGAACACGCCGAGACCACGTCCAGGTCGAGCGCCCGGAATCGCTCGAAAACGTCGAGGCAAAGTGGATCCCGGAAGTGCACTACTACTGCGCCGGTGTCAAAGTCATCCTCGTCGGTGCGCCCTCCCTCCCTCCTTGCTCGCTCCCTTCCCCATGCTGACCTCCCGGGAAAGCACTGAAATGCGACCTGCGGGACGACCCGGCGGTGGATGCGCAACTGCGCGAACGGCGAATGGGCGGAACAGTCTCGTACGAACAAGGCCTGCGTGTCGCACAGCGCATCAAAGCCGCTCGGTACCTCGGTACGTGCCCCGGCTGCTTTCCCCGTGCGCGTTCCGGCTCCACGCGTTAACGAACGCCCCTCGCCTCGCTCGATAGAATGCTCCGCCAAGATGGGTCGCGGCGTACGCGAAGCCATCACCGAGGCGGCACGGGTGGCGATTGCCAAGGGAAGGCCCGTCAGCGGTGCCGTTGGCTCCGCGGCGGGGCAAGCGAGGCGGAGTCGGTGTGTGGTGCTGTAGGTACAGGTAGATGGAGGCTCTGCGGCGCAAGTAGTTGTATGGACATTTTAGCGAAAAGTTTAATGCGGTTACAAGCCTGTGCCGAGTGGGGTTTTGGAGGAGGGGGGCATATGCGGCTTCATGAAGGGCTATCCTATTCGCTGCTGTCCACTGCCACCCACAAGGTCTCTTCTGCCGCTCGACCTGCTCCGTTCCCCCTGCTGATGGCAAACCACGCCAGGCAGGCCCTCGGTCCACCGTGGGAAAAGACGCGACCGTCCAAGACGAGGTGCGCCCGGTCGCCCGGGGCGACGGTCGACCACGAAAGAGGCAGCGAAGAGCGCGGGCGAGGGGTCGACGACAGGGTGGTGTCCCGTCCAACGCATCCCTCCACGTCGTCGACATGTTTGCACGATCCATCGTTCGACCCGCCCTCAGCGCCGTCAAGGCCCAGCCGCAGCAGCAGGCCGGTATGGCCACCTTGCGGGAGATCGAGAACCGGTGAGTGTTGCGCCGAACGGGATGGGAGCGGATGGGGAGTGATGGCGAGGAGGGGCAATGAGGAAGATGAGCAAGGAAGGAAGGAAACAAGGGGAATGATCGGGACACTCGCTGATGCTCGTTGGCAGATTGAAGTCGGTCAAGAACATTGAAAAGATCACCAAGGTACGCGCGCGACGCGAGACAATTCCAGGTATTCTCGCTCACGTTCCCGCAGTCCATGAAGGTCGTCGCTTCCACCAAGCTCGCCCGAGCCGAGCGAGCCATGAAGTCGGGCAAGATCTACGGAGGTGCCAACCAGGGTACGTCGGGAACAACGCTTCACGACCGACCGAGAACGCGACTCACATTGCGCTCGCAGAACTCTACAACCAGGCCGGCGTCGAGTCCGCCCCGGACGCCAAGGTCCTCTACGTCGCCATCACCTCTGACCGAGGCTTGTGCGGCGGTATCCACTCCTCCGTCTCCAAGGCCGCCAAGAAGGCCCTCCTCGCCCACCCGGAAGCCCGTGTCGTCGTCTGCGGCGACAAGCCCAAGGCTCAGCTCTCGCGAATGATGCCCCAGCAGATGGCGCTCTCCTTCAACCAGATTGGCAAGGATATCCCGACGTTTGCCGAGGCCGCCGCGATCGCGGACGAGATCACGACCAACGGCGGTGAATGGGACGAGTTGAAGATCATCTACAACAAGTACATCAGCGCCATCAGCTACGAGGCCACGACCGTCACCGTCGCCGGTCCCAAGGCGCTCGCCGAGGCCGCCGGATTCAAGGCGTACGAGATGGAGGAGGACGTGTCCAAGGACTTGACCGAGTTTGCGCTCGCCAACATCATCTTCCAGGCTCTCGTCGAGGGTCACGCCGCCGAGCAGTCGGCGCGAAGGACTGCCATGGAGAACGCTTCCAACGTGGGTCACTGTCAGGGTATGAGGTGGGGGAATGGGCTGCTGACGGCTTGCGCTAGAACGCCAACGATATGATCGGCTCGTTGCAGTTGCAGTACAACCGTGGTCGACAGGCTGTTATCACGTACGTTCGAGTTGTCCCGCTCGGAGGATGCATTCTGACTTTTTCCGTTCTCACAGCAACGAACTGTATGTGGTGGATCAGGAGCGATCGCGCGGTTTATGGTATACTAATGTTTTCTCCTTCTCCCTCCAGTATCGATATCATTACCGTTCGTCTTTCTACCTTCTGCACAAGACGACATGCTGATCCTCCGTTCATAGGGTGCCTCCGCTCTGTAAGCGTCGACCGCCGTAAAATAATCAACCTCGACCTTCGACCGCAGTCGAGTTCCGGGACGGAATGGCTGGCAGGAAGCGATCGGCCGTGCGTGACGGGGTTCCATGGGGATTGCACGAGGGGGTAGGGGAAATGTGTTGGAAATGAAATGGAATGGCATGAAATAGACGAAGCGACGGCGCCGGTGTGACGCGCACGTGTAGGGCCGGAGAGCGGGCACGAGTGAGAAAGTGTGAGGATCGAGAGCGAATTTGCGTTGGTGCGCGCGTCCGCTTCAAGACGTATGACCTGGATGTGTGGATGCAGCAGTGAGGTCGAGCGGGCACGAGTCTCAGTTGATTGCTGCGGAACCAGTCTTGCCGTGACGGACTCTGTGCTACCGATCGAGACGATCATGTCCTGAATAACGTCTATACAACCCTACGAACCCTGCCCGTGCGCACTCTTGGCATTCTTCCACGCCGCATCTACGACGTTCAACGCATTCTGCACCTTGCGCACTGCTTCCTTTCGCGCCGCTCGGGATTTCGTAAACGGTGATGGCACGTCAATCGAGTCGAGCTTGAGCAGACCCTGCAGCAAAAGTTCCGAGAGGCGCATGTGTGCTTGGTGGATGGCTGTCAACGTTGGAACGTCGGCCGGCGCTGATGACGGGTCCGCCTTGGACGCCAGATACGCATCGACGTCCTTCTGGAACTGATCCACCTGCGGCTGGAGCTCGTCCACGACCGACGTCTTGCCCTTGACGTACTCGACCAGCCCGTCATCCGTCGTCGGCACGACCTCCTTCTTCTTCTTATGCTGCACCGGCGCCGCAGCAGGCGCACCCTCGCCCGTTCCCGAGCTCGGTACGCTGTTGGCGCCAACGACGACGAGCGTAGAGCCGTTCTGGATTCCGCATGAGGCGATGCTGGCGTTGCCGTTTTTCAGGACGGCGCCGTTGTAGATGAGCTTGAGTTGGCTTGTGGGGATGCCGATCTGGTTGGAGAGGGTTTGTATCTAAAATATGGGTATTAGCGGATGGTGGAGGATGGCGTAGGACCATGAAAGGAAGCGGCCGCGCGCACGTTTCTTCATTCCGTCGAACTCTTCGTACTCACCAGGGTTGATACCGAAGTTGACGATGGCCGCGGAATTGGGATGTTATATCTGGAGGCAGAGACGATTCGTCAGGACTGCTGCAAACTGGAACAAGCAAGCAATGGGCGGAAGGATGCAGGCACCGCATGACATCGTGAAACCTCGATTCAGCCTTTGCACATCCCCATTCTTCGGCCTGACCAACGATGTCTCCTGCTCGAAGAACGACAACTTCTTGCCCTGAGATATCCGCAACCCCTTCTAACCCCGCGAAAGCGGTGCAAGCACGGCAAAAGAACCACTCACCGATCTCGCTCGAACTTTACGACGATCTTGATCCCTGCCTCCTCCTCAGCCGCATCTCCTACAGCGGGTCCATCATTCTGCTGAGAGCGTCTAAATGGATTCCAAGATGAGAACATGGTTGGTTGATCGGGCGAATGGAGGTGTAGGTGTGCTGGTACAACTTAGAGGACATGGAATGAAGACAAGAAGAGGGGACGAGCCCGCCAGAGGTCCAGTGCGATCGATCACGTAAGCAGGACCTCCCGCCGAGCGGTTCAACAACGGCAGGGCAGCGGTCCGGGCATCGTCGTATTGGACCTTTTATTCCTCGATAGTGGCACTCAGTATCGGTGTGTCAGCTTTGGTCAGGGACGGTAGTGATATCCCACTAAGCGATCTGCGTCTTGGACTGGAGTGCGATACCGCGGTGGTCTGGTGCGATGAATGTTTTTGGATATACAGTCACAACGCAAGCCAAAACCCCAACCATCTTTCGTGGTGTAATGGTAACATTGGCGCTTGTCATTCAAGAATCTATCTTGATTCTACAGTACGCGCCCGCCCCGAGTTCGATTCTCGGCGAGAGAGAAAGTTCTTTTGTTTTTCTGCTGGCCGGGCTAAGCTGTCTAGCACGGCAGAGGATTTTTTGCATCGTCTGACATTCGTATCCCCGAGTACGTCTGACGTGCGTAGCGACGAGAGCGCCTCCCTGCATCGTATAGAGCAATGATGATGCACCGCTCAGAGTGCCACCCTGTCCCGCTCCATGGTGAACTTTGCATTCAGACTGAATCAATGGAAACGTCAACGCTCGAATCGTCCTCGTCAACCGCTTCAGCATTTCAGACTTCCCAGTATCTTCGACTGAGCTGATCTAATATCGTGTGGGTGATCCTCCGACGACGTACCTAAAGGAGTGCGTAAATGAGATGGAACGCGAACGAGATTAAACGACCCGCTGTGAAAGAAAAAGGTGGGGTTCATTGGTTCATATATTAAAAGTAACATTCCAGTATCAATTGTCCTTCGTCGTCTAGTGGCTAGGATGGGTGCCTCTCACGCACCAGGCCGGGGTTCAATTCCCCGCGGGGGAAACCTTTTTGAAGTCTCTTTTTGAGTGGTTTTGAAGTCTCTTTTTGAGTGGTTTTGAGGTTCAGTGATTCTTTTCGATTCGGACTCCAAATCTTAACTCGAGTTCAATCGCACCAAGCTGTTTGAATCCGGTCCCCGCTCGAGTTCAAGGCAAAACGTCGCCATCTGGATGGCGACGCCTGCTCTGATTGTTCTTGGTGGAAATGACGAGGTATTGTCGGCCAAGTCGGAGAAGGAGCTGACCTTGTTGCCCAGGTCAATACATATCGCGATTGGGATGTCTTGCACTGGCTCAACTCTGCGCGCGAACAGAGTGGAAACTTCACTCAATCGCCGTCTCAGAGCGATCCGAGCGTTGATCCAGTCTTGCGGAAACACATGTATCGATTATAGAACTCATTGCTCATCGGACCACAAATTGCTATGGGACATCTGTGTGACTGTAGAGATGCCCAAAACTCTCGTCTCACACCTCACCTCGTCTCGCGAGAGCGATTCATTGTCCATAGTCCAAGAGTTCGAGTCCGCAGCAGTCTCAACTGTCCAAAAAAAAAAACAGTCCAACAGTACACCTTGTCCAAAAGTCGAAACGTTAGGGGTCAGGGTTTCTTGCGCGACGTGGTGGCAAAATTCTTCGTCCTCCAACATCGAACGTAGAGCATTGTCCACTTTGATGGCGAGAGACTCATCCCGCGGACCGTCTGTCGTTTCATAGGTAATGTACTTGCTTTTGGTCTTCGGTAAAGACAGTATAAAAGCTGATTTATACCTGAGTCGCCTTAAGTGTGATAGTCGATACCGCCGTCGAGTCTTCCCTGGTCACCGAGGCCCCGTGTGTCGTCGGCCGGCTCAACATCTTCCAATCGGTTAGTTCCGTCCTCGAGGTTCAGTGGTGGGACCTGGTCGTAAGGGCTATGGGGCCGAAGGGCAGCGATGGACATCGGCGTCCGTTGAGCAAATCGTGATTGCACCTGCGGTATATCAATGGATCCTACAGCCCGTGGTGTCCCTTCCGATGTCAAAGGTTCGAAAACAAAGTCTCTCGGATAATCAAAGGCTCTCCGTGTGGGCCCATACCATCGGATGGTGCTTTCGCCGTAAGCATGATAGCCTGTCAATAGTGCCCTGGTACTACGAAGTGCTCTCTTGTCCGGGCTGACGTGGGCGCAGACCTAGACAATGCTGTCGAACGGCCGGAGCTGCTTGACTGAGCAGGGGGGCCGGTCCATAATGCTTGTGACTTCTCACACCTCGCCTTTGCACACTTTCCAGAAACTAACAGAGGTGAAGCAGCACCTCCTGTTCGTCTTTACACGCTTCATCGAAGCTTACACAGACAAAGCGCCTAGGTTCACTCGGACACTTCGTCGAAGTATGGCATAAGCGGGGACTTCGCCTCTCATCAAGTGTCGCCGACCAGTGATCTATTCCGCTGTAGCAGGTAGCACCGTCGTTGTATCAGAGATCTAGCACAGCGATGTACACTTGTTACCGAAGGCAGGATCATGTATTACCGGGAGTGAAAGACAAGGGTAGCTAATCCTGAGAAAATCTTGCACTCAAGGTAGCTTCGTAGTTAAGAGGAAATTAAAGGGTGATTCATAAGCATGGGAGCTATTACAAGAGACTAGAAAGTCTTCTATATATACCTATCTTAGCCATCCTGGATCACTTGTAGAGGAGCGAAGTTCTGGCTTCGTCATTCCATAGTCCAGCGAAGCGTGGCGTCAAGCCAGGCGCTGCTTCTACGCTAACTTCGGCGAAGCATGTGGAGACGAAGTGTGGAGTTGTAGGAGCTGCTTCGCCAGTACTGGCTTCTGCGAAGCATGCAGAGGCGAAGTACGAGGAGTCACTGCAAGGTAGCAGAAATCTCGCTGAGTCAGCTACACGACAATGGTAACGATGTGATGGCATCGTCACGACTATTGCATACAACGGTACTGATGAGGTTGAATCTCTACATCAAGCATTCCTGGATAGCTAGGTTCGGTATATCTAGTAGCGTCTTTCATTCCCTGTTATAGCTCTCAAACTCGATGATTCACTTTTCGATTCGCGTTTAAGTCAGAAGCCATCTTGACTACAAGACTCTCGAAATTAGCTACCTCTCGTTCTGCACCATAGGTATTCGGATCCCGTCGAAATCAACAGGCTTGCGTCGCTAGTACTAGATCCCATCACAACGACGGTAAAGTCTTGCTCTCACAACACTAACTACTTATCCATGACATCACCCCCAGTTGCGATAATCATGAGACCCCGTGTGTCCAAAGAGTCTAAGTCTCGTCTGCCTCACACTTGGGTGAGGATTATGTGAGTCGTGATCTGATCCTTCTGATGGCCCTCAATATGCTCGACCTGCAGGGTATCGAATCTTTTACAGAAGTCCTGTAAGGGAAAGCAAGAAGCTGAATTGAAATCCCATACAATTCCCCATACATAGTTGTACACTGAATCGAAAGTCGATACAAGAGATATCCCGAACCAGCCGTAATGATACAAGAAAAGATACAGTAAAGTTGTAGCGCATCTTTGCGTAGGCCAAGGCGAAGATCAAATGGGGAACATCACTAAATCGCTACTCGCCCAAAAGGGGAACCGAGGCCTGCGGGTGTTGCGTTGACCGGAACGATGTCATTGACCGCTTTCGGCACCTCTTGTGCCGTGATAGCGGAGACATACTGCGAGCGGAACGATCTCGTCATCGGTGTTGTAGGAGTTGCTGCCAATGGCGAGGATGATGCGCAAGAAGAGGAAGAGTTGTGACTGTTATTTCGACTGGCTGCGGAAACATGGCGTCTGATTAGCGCCAAGGGCGGTCGAGGCATGAGAGGCAGCGATGTCATCATAGCATCTGGGTCATCCTTGGTAGAGAATCCGCTTCGTGACGAGGATGCAAGTGGCGAGTCGGTGGTTTCCTCTGTCTCTCCGCAGTCAAGAAGCTCCGGGTCCATTTGTAAAGGATGCACGATGGGAGCACCATCCCCGTCGACTAGACGCAGAGGCAAGAGATCAATAGGAGGAGAAGGTGGAATTTCGGTCAGGTACTTGAGACGGGGGATGACAGGGTTGCATGGATGGGCTGGCTTGGATGAGCGATGCTGGAATTGTGAGGAAACAGCACGTTGGATCTTGATTGTACTGGGCGGGACTGATGTCTTCTCCAACATTGAGCTCTTGCTGAATGTCCCGCGACGCTCCGGACATCTGGCTGAAGAGGGCTGGGACACGTGCTGGGTCATTTCGGTTCAACAAATAACGCACATGAGCTATCGAGGCATAGAGCGGCAGAGATGAAATCTACGTCAGTATTCCCTTATGTAGGTCCAGGGTGTCTTGTATAGAATTCGACTGGTCCTTTGGATGGTCGTTTACACATGTAAGACATGCCTCACAGAAGGGGTTCTATGAGGCTTCAGGCTGTTCAATGGATGAGGTCAGGCTTCGCAGGTGAGTGTTCCTTGCCCAGGATATCTTCGCTGCAGGTATCAAGGCACAACAATGAATGGAGGCAGAGTGGCGAAGAAAATAAGACTTGAACTCGCTCGTATACAGCGCTAGAAATTGCACAGCCTTGAAAAACTGCTGTCTTCAAGTACAAAGAGGCACGCATAAGCAGGGGAATCATAAGCAGGGGAATGTGAGAAGCTAGAGGTTTGACAACGGAGAAATGCCATCCCTTCATGCAAAAGGGGAGTATACCTGCTGATTGACATCGAAAGGACCTGGACAATCTGTAACAACGCACTCAAGTGCGTAACCTGAAGGCAAAGTATTGCATACTTTGTTTGACCTGGATAATATATCAAGCATTCATCCTTTTACTTATCACACGCTCCCTCATGGGACGAGGGAAAAAACTGTACACCGTTAGCAAGCTATGCCTATCGAGAAGTAAGTCAAGATATCTACAGAAGATCCTCCCCTTTTCTACAACGTGGATGATTTTACATAGAACCACGAACTACAATGTCCTTCAGACCGCCTTCGGCATCAACAGCAAAATGAAGAAAGATGATGTTCTGATCCACATTCATCTCCCTCCGTTGGGTTCTGAGGATGACAGACTAATGTCAGAGCTCAAAAACGAGAGTATCAATCCAATTTTGGATTACGCCTCGGCCCTCTTCAACGTTGCAAAAAGGATGAAGCCGATAGTCGTGACTGTATTCGTTTCTGGCGATACACATGAAAACGATCGCAACATTCCCGGGCACGACATCGTTTTTTGGAGAGCTCAGGATGATGTGGAACATTCGTGGAAAGCTAGGCATAGCTGCATTCTCAGAAAGAATCGGGAAGGTTTCGAACAAGAGACTTCAAGCCGATACCTTTTGCCTCAAGCGAGGATCCAGCGGCTTTTCAGGGCGACGTTGCAACCATGGAGTTCACAGTGACAGGAGCAACCGAGCCGATTCCTTCAGAACAGGCACATGAGCCTTCTCTTCCCAGCTTGGGTACCAGCGTAACCGCGAAATTCACGGTCGAGGTCGGAGCGCAGACTGAACTCTCGATGTCCTCCTAGGTCCAGTCCAGCTACAGGGCTGGACCGAGGGAGATCAATCCATCTCGGCCGAGGTACCGACGAGTGACGAGTGAGAGCTCAAGCACCGACGGGAATTGCGCTTCACCTCCCGAAAAGTCTGTTGCTACATCCAGCTCCGATCGCGACACACGTCCTCGTGATGTTACCTCTACCATTTCAAGCGGTGAACTTGGCGAGGCACAGACATGTTAATTTTGGTTACAGCCCGTCGGAGTACACGTGTTTTATCAGTCGTCTCTCGTCCGCAGCGACTTCTGAAGTGGTGGATTCTCGTAGAGGCTGCGTGAAGATGTATCGCAGGTCAGGAGTGATATGAGGTTAGCTAGGATGAATGTTCGGCTTTCTGTACAGTTAGCGTTGCCTCCGAGTCTGTCCCAGGGCAGGATCTTGAGCTTTGAGCTTTGGGTCGTCGAAGAATGCTACGCCGTACGAGCCAACGACCGCCATTACTCAGAGCCCGAGACACCCGATAGATGCGACGCGATCGGGCGCGATGTCAGAAGTAGGCATTCGGCGAACACAATTTATTCCTGTCGCTTACTCTGGTGTGAGCGGTACGATTCCCATCAATGGACAGATGGGCATCCTTTAAGATATTGATATCGCTCTGCACGATACCGGCTATTCTCGCGGTCAACTCGCATCGCATCTCGTCTTAAGAGAGTACGTCGTTGCCCATAGTCAGAAGGTTCAAGAATGCAAAGATTCAGCTGTCCAAAAGTCCAAAAGTCCAAGACGTCCTGTGACAAGATCATGGCAGATGGGACGTGGCTATGGCTGGATGCCTCGCCAGCTGCCTCGCCTCACTGATGATCTGGTGCGCCCACATCCGATTGTTCATCTGAGACAGTCACGGCCAGTGTCGCTCTTGTCCCGTCATCAGAACGCAGACGGGTATGCATGTGGCGCCGTGGTGAGGGACAGCAAGGGACGATCGCCTTTATCCCTTCGTCGTCAGATACGCCAGCAGGAAAGGCACAAGCGACTTGCCATGGCACGCTCAAAACATGTCTTCGATCAACCGTAAAGCGACGTCCGTCGACCGGCGCAAGTCGCCGAATCTCCAGAGGTCGCAGCGAAAGACCCGTAATCAGCCTGCAGCGGCCTCAAGTTCACTTCGACAGCAAGCACAAGGTACTCTGGACGGTTTGATCAAGCGATCTGCAGTAGCTCTCGACTCCAGCAATGAGACGGAACGCAAGCGGCGCAGGACGGGCGACGCGCAGCTTTCGGTGGATCAGTATCGCTTGGAAGACGGGAGCCTGGGAACGCATGGCCGGGAAGCGGTCACCAAGCATCTCCTGCGGACTCTGGACTCGGTGGATAATCCGATCACGAACAGTGATCTCTATGACCGGTAAGTTTCCGCAAGCGCTTTCCCGTGATTCTCGCTGAAAGCCGCCTGTTCTTGCAGAACCGCACACGTCGTAACTTGCGCAACCGACGTCAGGCAGAATATCCAGCGTTCCGGGACAAAGTTCTACATCAGTGAGAAGGAGTACTTTGCCTCTCGTCAGGAAAAGCTCAAGACGCAGTTTCGGGAGGCTGAACGGGACGCTGCTGACATTGCGGCGGGCGAGGTATCGGATGGCTATAAATTCCAAGAAGAAGTTGCTGGATCGTCAAGCAAGATCTCTGTCAGCGTACACGAAGCCGTTGAGAAGGCCGCTGCAGCATCGCAACCTGGCATTGCTTACCAAAAGCTCAAGCCGTTATTCGGTGGGTACATTCCGCAACGCTTGCATTTCCTCGGCTGACGCGCGCTTCCCGGATGACAGCCGGTCTGGTGGTATACGTCAATGGCTATACAGGACCAAAGATCACGGATCGGGAGCTCAAGAGGCTGATCAGCGTTCATGGCGGTGAGATCAGGTAGGAGCCCTAACAGAGCATTTTGCGCAGTGTCTCATCATTTCACGCCTTAGTCTCGTCGATACCTCCACCGTCACTCACATCCTCGTCGACAAGAATCTATCGGCTGGTAAGGCCGAGAAGATTCTGAAAGGCAGTAATAGCCGGAAAGGAAGTGTCAGAACGAAGCATGTGGTCCACGTAGACTGTAAGGCGCAACCTGCTCTCAAATGGCATATCGCTCAACCTGCATCTAGGGGTTTTGGATTCGATCGCCCAGCGCAAGAAGCTGAGCGAGAGGGCGTATGCAGTGATGAAGATGACGGTGTGTGCGATAATGTTGACTACGTGTGAACATGATGTTGATACGTTGGGCCTTTGCAGAATCCAGCGTCCGTCGCGGGTTCCTTCAAGGCAATCCCAGCGAAAGCCAGCTCGGCGAGCTCTTCCAGAATCGATAGAGCATCTGCCAAGGCATCGATAGTACCGACAGATCCCGAAGATGTGATATCTTTGATTGACGAGAGTGACAGCGATTGAGGCGGCGTCGGGAAGAGATTGGTTGTATAGATATGAAGCCGTTGTCATGCCCTTGGTCATGTGAGAGTATCTCAACTTCTGCCGATGCGGTCGTATCGTGGTCCAGGCGATGGCACGCTGGCAAGAAGCAGCCGGGTCCTCCGCCCATGGCTCGCTCCGAAACGTCGTCCCTCAGGGTGACAGCTGGAGTGACAGGCTCTGTGCGGAAGCAAAACGCGCGCCATGACAGGGCATTCATCATCCGGTCATCAACGAAGGGTGAAGCCGTGAGCAGAGCCATTTGCCACACATTCCACCACGATGCCTCACCAGTACGTCGATGGCACCGCGCTGGAACCTGCCACTGACACCCCTCCAGCAGCGAAAAGAGCACCTTCCAGCTCGTCCACCCGTTCGACCTCGAGAATCCGCGAAGTTGGGCAGAGACGGCGGGCACGATGGACTGGGACACCACGCATATCTGCTTCACCAAGAGGAGCTTGCTCGATTTCTTGAAGTGAGTCGAGGCCAGAGAGGAACGGGGTACATGCTGACCGCCTCATAGGCAAGTTGGCGTGTCCGTCGGCACAAACTACACCGAGATCTCCAAGCTTCCCAGTACGTTCGCGAGCAATCGTCGAGGGGACGCTACTGACGTTGGCCGCAGAGTACGCCTCGTTCGGCAAATTCTCCCAGGCCGCCACCAACGAAGCCGTCAAGGACCTCGTCGATGGTACGCCGACCTGCATTCCCTTTGGCCAAGTCCCACTAACCTCCCTTCAGCCGAGATCGCCGACCCCTCCAGCGGCACGACCAACGTTCACACGACGCGTAAAGTCACTCAGCCGCCCGGCGGCCCGACGAGCGTCACCATCTCGGGCGGCGAGATCGAGGAGCAAGATGCCCTCAGTATGGCTCCCCCGCGAGGCAGCGATGCCGCTGCGGGCGGAAGCGCAGGGCGGGAGGAGGGCGTGACCTTGACCCATACGGAAAAGGCAGAGCTCGCGAGCGTCACGATGGAGACGGATGGTATCGAGAGGCCGCCCGGAGCCGTGCCTGGCTTCCGGCCCACGCGAAAGGTCAGGGAAGGTGAGTCTCCAGCGGCAACTCTCCAGGGCGTCGACTGATCGTTGTGGTGCAGCCCCCGGGGGAAAGTCGGACATGAGCAACCTCTTGTTTGGCGGCTACAATGGCAACTAGATGTCCCAATGCCCGACACACCGACCTCATCTCGACTCGACGCACAAGAACACTCCGGTCAATGCAAGTTGTCTGTTTTCGATGTATCTCATACAACGACTATGATCATCACATGTCTCTGCTCCAATCCGGGACTATGCGAGCCACCTCTTGTGCGCTCCTATATCCTCTCAGCTATGCTGCTACCTCAGTCGATATCGTCTACTTCCTCTCGCTTCTTCATCTCTTCGATTTCCTTGCGGATCGAGGCGAGTTCTGCCGTGGCGGCGGCAATGTTGGGCGCTTGATTGAGGAGATGTAATAGGTCTGCACCGAGTCAGCGCCGCTCAATTCGCGAAGTCGTCAATACTCACCCTCTTCGGCTTCGTCCAGTCTGCCCATCCCCTTTCTCGCAACGGCTCGGCGGTAGAAAGCCTTGAGGTGGCTACGGTTCAGACTCAGCGCGCGCGAACAGTCGATCTCGGCGTCCTCGTAATTTTCAATAGCGTTGAAGGCGGCCGCTCGGTTCAGGTAGTAGACCGGGTTCTCGCTGTCGAGGCAGATCGCCTGGGTGTAAAAAGCGACGGCTCGCGCGGGTTGCGTTTTCAGGATGGCATTGCCCTGTTCGAGTCAGTACCAGATGATGCGCCGGCAAGGCTCGACTCACCCCCTCCTTTTCCCGCACGGCGACCTCCTTTTCCCACTGCTCCATGCACCGCTTCCAAGCCTTGACGTCAACCTTGTTGATATCTCCGCCCGGGATCTCGCTCTCGGCGTTGTCGTCATCCGGTACAAGCCCGTTCAGCTTGGCTTCCTCGTATGCGGCCGCGCGCCGACGGACATAGGGCTCCACCAGGCGACGGTACACGGCCAACGGGTGAATCTCGGTCAGGACGGCCGAATCGTCTGCATAGTCGTCAAAGTCGAATGGTGATAGGTATGATGCCGTGGCGTGGAGAAGCTGCAGAGAGTCAGACCACGCTTCGCGAGTGAGGTCCCGCTTAACTCACCTTTACCAAATGCCTAAATGTCAAGATGACCGCCATGTTTCTGCTACTGGCGCTCTCGTCCGTCCACGAGCGTGGCAACTGGGACCCGTTCAGCCGCATCCGCACTTCCTGCTGCTGCTGCTGCGCTCGCTCCCTCTCCCTGTCCTGCAATGACTTTTCCGGCGTCGACGTTGACGGTGATGGTGTCGGGGATGGCACCGTCTTGGCGACGGTAAGTTTCTGCTGGCCGCCCTTCATCTTTCCGCCCTTCATCTTTCTGCCCTGGATCACCTTGACCTGCTGTTTCGGCTGTGATGGCGGCGGCAGCGGCGGCGGCGTTGGCTGCGGTTCCGTCGTCGATGATGCGAGCGAGGCATCCTGGATGGGTGGTGAGGGCGGCATGACCAATTCCTCGGGCGGAATGAATTCGTCCTCGTCGCCATACCTGAGGATGACATCGGGCGATGCCATGTAGTGCAGCCGCGTGCGCAAGTGTTCCTCGACGAGGAGGATGTCGGACATTTCTGGATGGCGGATCTGAAGCGGAGACGGGCGCTTGGGTGCGGCCGAGGGCTGGGAGGTGTACTGAACGTGGGGGAAATTGGAAGATGCGGATGATGTCTGGGTGTAATGCTGCTGCTGCTGCTGCTGCTGCTGTTGCTGATATCCGAGATGGTGGGCGTTCTCTGAGCCTTGGGGTGTGGGTATGCTATCGTCGTACATGCCGTTCTGGCGTCCGTCGACCTCGACGTCGTACTCTCCGTCCTCCATTCCGTCTACGCCGTCTTGGCGGGTGTACTCTGGCGGCTCAGGCCCGGCGCCGGCTTGGGTGAGCGAAGCCTCGACGGCATCGACGTCGTGGGGTACGTGAACCGAGGGCGGCGGCGGCATCGTCGTGGTCATGCCCATGCCGTGCGTGGGTGGATGAAGACCGTCCATCATGGCGATCGAGGGCGGCACGGGCGGCGGCACGACGTCTCGCCTGCCGCGGAAGTAGAGCAGTTCGTGGAAGCATGTGCGACATGCCGTCAGGTCGCACATGCATGGGCCGTGGTCGTCGCCGTTGCGGCCGTGCAAGAGCGCGAGGTCGTAGAAGCAGATGCCGTTGCCGTAGCCCGTGCGTGCGGGATCCCAGAGATGGCGCTGATGCGGGTGCTGGATCGAGGATGCGGCCGAGGCGGCCGACGATGGGCGGTAGCCAGGCTGAGGTACGGTTTGGGATCCGTCGAGCGGCGTCGGGGACGGGTGGTAGCTCGCGTGCTGGGCATAATAGCTGCCGTTGGTGCCGGAGAATGGCGGCGTGGCCGTGCGATCGATATCAGAGCCGTCAAAACCCGCTCCGCCGCCGCCGCCACCGCCGGCGGCTATGCGACTGCTCGCACGTCCGTCGCCGACCGCTGCGCGGCCTCCGCTGCCGCTGCTCATGGTGCCCGGCACGAGTCCGGCCAAGAGGTTTCCGATATCGACGCCGCGGCGTGATCCTCGTTCGTCCGACATGCGCTTCTCGTGCTCTTCCCTGAGCAAGAGGCGGAACTGCTGGGCCAGGAGCGCGTCCATGTGCGGGCCGCCGTAGATGATGGAGCGGCGGAGAAAGGTGGGCGTGGAGCCCGAGAGGATGAATCCGATGATGAGGGCGGGAAGGGAGACGGTGTAGGTGTAGTGGAATGCCTCGACCCTGGGAAGCGGTTAGCGGGCAGGCGGGGACGACCAGGTCGGACACCTACCAGCACCGCTCGATCCAGGCATCATACTCTTTGCTGATCAAGTCGCCCAGGTCGACCATGAAATCGTCCATCTCGACGTCCGTCAGGCCGAGTCCGCGGTGCTCCCTGTGCTCGCGGCCGATGTGTCCCCATGTGCGGTCGTGCGGACACCTGCCTGGGGCGCCGAGTCCGTCGTCAAAGTAGAGCTGCTCCTGGTGCACGACGAGCGGCGGGATGCAGGGCAGCCGGGGCAGGGACACGGGCAGGGGCGGGGCGACGTTGGGGATGGAGGACGTGACGGTGGTGTGGCTCGGCGGGTGGGTCGCGTAGAAGGACTGCTGGGCCTGGAGGTACTTGTTGCTCGGGTCGTCGAGCACGACGAGCGTCGGGCCGAGCCCGAGGCCGTGCGCGGACGAGGAGGGCGCGGTGGGCGGCGCCAGAAAGCCCGGGCCGTCTGGGCTTGGCTCTGGCGCTGTCATGGCGGCGGGTGAGGGGGCGGGCGGGGTGGCTGGTCGGTCGATATGCACGAGGAGGGTGATAACCCTGCCCTCTGCCGCGCGCCTTCTCACGCTGGAAAAGCCCCGGCCAGAATTTCCCCGGCGGCCGGGGCATGTTTGTTTACTTTGTGTAGACGCTCGCTCAACTTGGAGAGGGTGGTCATCGCGCCCACCCAGCCACCGACCACCCAGCGGCCCACCACCCCTCCCACCACCATGACGACCCAGGCCACACGTACCAACAACGCCATCTCCCTCAAGGGATCCACAAAGATCGTCACCGAGTTCTTCGAGTACTCGGTCAACAGCATCCTCTACCAGCGCAATGTGTACCCGGCCGACGACTTTCGCATGGTGAAAAAGTATGGCCTGCCGATGCTCATCACCTCGGACGAGAGCCTGAAAGCGTACCTGGACACCATCCTCAAGCAGGTGCACGGTGAGTCGCGCAGACAGCCGAGGGCTCGCGCGCGCGCTGACGGACGGCGCAGCATGGCTCATGTCCAACACCATCAACCGCCTCGTGCTCGCCATCACGTCCAAGGAAACACTCGAGACGCTCGAACGCTGGCAGTTTGACATCATCCGCGAAGACGATCCCGACGCCGTGTCATCCTCGACCGTGCCCCAAGGCAGCTCCATCAACGGCCTCCCACCGGGCGCCAAGCCCAAGGAAAAGACGGAAAAGGAGGTCCAGGGCGAGATTCGGGAGATCATGAAGCAGATCACCGCCAGCGTGACCTTCCTGCCGACGCTCGAGGAAGAATGTAGGTCCCCGACTATCTTGGCTCGCACGCATCCGGCTGACACCCGGAAAGGCTCCTTTACGCTGCTCGCCTACACGTCCACCCAGGATCCCCCGCCGCTGCCCGAAAAGTGGAACGACGCAGACCCGCACTTGATCGACAAGGGCAAGGTCGAGCAAGTCCGGCTGAGAAGTTTCAGCACAAACGTGCACAAGATGGAGGTGAGTCGGCGCGCATCCGGGACGGATCCTTGCCAACGCCGTGCTGACAACTCGGCAGGCCATGGTCGCGTACAAGATCTCCGAGTAGCCGTCCGTTCAGTTGGTGGGTTGTATCGTCATGGTGACGCCGGGCACATGTATGCCTATGCCTCTTAGATGCCCGGTTCCTTGTCAACGCAGGCAGACTTTTGTGTCGCGGGGCCGTCTCAAGGCGTCACAGAATCTGCTATACTGCTTTGCAAACAGTCAGGGACTCGCGGCGTATCGTCGCGCACCGAGACGGCCTGGTGGCATCTTTCAATCCTAAATCAATGTTGGCTGAAGATGAGCGTTGGCCACTTGGAACGGCAAAGGCTTTCCCAGATGTATGCCAAGGAATATATACAATCGACATCACGTCGCCTCGGCAGGCTCTTCGTCCACCTCCATCCGGTCGTTCGACGCATCCCCCTCACCGTCCTGATCCACTTCATGCTTCAGCCCGCTCGACCCCGTCGTTTTGCCCTTCCGGCGTCGGGTCTCGCCCTCGCCCGCGCCCGTTTCGCGCGTCGTCGTCGGGCTCATCGGAGCCGTCGGCGTGCTGGGAACGCTCGGCGAGGCGGATGTGCGGCGTGATTTGGGCGACGGGTTAAAGTAGGAACACCGCGGGCATATCCATTCTGCGGCAATGTCAGTCAATGGACAGGCGAATCGAGAGGAAGACGCACTCATGTTTTCCCATTCCGCCTTGTCGCCGACGAGCCCGTTGTGACGGAAACATCCGCCGCACACCAGCGCGTACTTTGTCTGCGAAGCTTGGGCTAGCGGGATGTCAGTCTAGATCATCCACCTGGACCCGCGTGAAACTCACAAGGATCGTCTCCCAAAAGTCTATCCGCTACGTGATCTGTCGGACTGTTAGCAATTGCCTCTGGCGAAAAGTGCGTCCGTCGCTCACCATACCACTTCTTCGTCGGCGTCGGCAAAACAGGCTGCATGCTCGACGACATCTGCTGCTGCAGCATCTGCATCTGCGCTTGGGCTTGGACTTGAGCGGGGACGGGTGACATGCCACTCTGCGCGGGGGAAACTGCTATAGCAGAGCATTAGCATTGATCTTGCACAACGGAGAGTACTTACCGCCTAGCGTCGCAAGTCGATTCGCCGCGGGATTCTGGAGTCCAGTCTTTCCTGGCTGTCCGCGACGAGACGCTGGCGTTGGCGTTCCGGGGGAGCCCCGTGCTGAGTTGGCGCCAGGAGAAGATCGAGCCTGGAGTTGTATCAGCCAATGGCATCGGTTCCTGCAGGGCTCTCGCTCACCAGTTCGTCGTATTTTTCCAGCAGGTCTCGCGTCGAGTAGTAGTTGGTGGCCTTTTTGATCTCTTCAATCTTGTCGTGCTGCGTTTTGAGCAGGTTGCGAAGGTTTGTCTCTGTACTCGTGTCGGAATGAGCACATGCAGGTCATATCTATCCCCGTGCCCACCTTCTCTCGTCCGTTGACGAGCAAAGAAGAGCCCATTCACGCGATTCAGCCCGAGAAGCCTGCGGCCCAGTCAATAAACGTAACATTGCATCTTTGAGACTCACCCTATCGGACCCAAGATGACGATTGCCAGCCCTGCAGCCTGAGCAGCGATATCATCCGCATAAAGTCCCACCAAACCCCACGGCAGCTTCTGAAAGTACCATAGTCCACACCATATCAGCCACAGGATGATGCCGTAGAGGTTCAGCAAGAGCGATGCACGACGTTGACGAAGGCGTATCTCCGAAAGGTGCTGTTTTGCTTCGGCGATTTCCGTCGACAAGCGGGACAGCACGGTCTCATAGTCTGTCGGCGCGGGCTGCACAGGCTCATCAGGGGTTGCCATGCGTTCCGCCGGTACAACTCACCTTTTTCCCATATGCCAGCGGATTCAGCCATGAGAGAGCCCCCATTGCGGTTCTCGGACTCGTTGCTGGCGTGTCCTGCGGCTATATGAGGGATGTCCGGCGCAGAACGTCGATGTCGGTGATTTCAGCAATCCAGTTGTGAGAGGAGATGACGTTTGATGGCTCGAGTCACGTGACCGACGTTTCGGATCGTCCACTTCCCCGCGCTGTCTTCAGCGAGCGTATGACAGTGTGAGTGCGAGGCAGAGGCTATTGCGAACCCTGCCCATCGCCAGGTGGACAGCTGTGTGTCGTTATGCAATGCTACCTCGTCCCTGGAAGTGGCCGAGGTTATCGCACCGCAACTTTGACCTCGCGCCGACAGCAAAAAACACGCAAGAGAGGTCAAGCCATAGGTATACATGCGCACATCAGATACTGTCACCCGCTGCGTTGCAAATGGCTTGATCGGTGTTCTCATAGCCAGCTCGCCATCCAATTGCCATGAACTTCTGTAACAATCGCGAATTCGTGGCCGGCTGCGGAAAAGTCAAGAAGGATTCATAACGCGGGGAAGGCGATCTTGAAAGAGCTGGCGTGCGTAACTTGACAATGCAGCTCAATACATGTTTCCCGTTCTGGACTCGAAGAGTGTCAAGTACATCAGACATGCCTCTGCCGGACTGGCCAAGCTTGCCTATTGAGACGAGGCACGTAGCGCTGGTCTCGAAGCCGATCTGAGCATCATCCAACAACGAAAAGAACGTTTGGAGGAACCCTTCAAAGACGGTAACGACTTCCTGGCAATCAGAAAGCATCCTATCTGCGACGGCTCGTCGGAACATCATTGTCCTGAGCTGTTCGTCACATTTTCATTATCAATTGCAGCATCATCTATTCCACATCAAGCGATCCTTTACCTCAAATTGATATAATTTGGGTCGAGCAATTGCTGCCTTCGTCGGCATATCGTGAAGGCCGCCAGGAGTCATCAAATCTTTCTCTTGGCATTAACAGTGCACTCACTATGGGGAATTTGAGCGGAATGTCAGAATCGCCAAACATCATCTGCGC
The DNA here is from genome assembly GCA_023628115.1 of Naganishia sp. PT2105A-2. Classification (NCBI taxonomy): domain Eukaryota; kingdom Fungi; phylum Basidiomycota; class Tremellomycetes; order Filobasidiales; family Filobasidiaceae; genus Naganishia; species Naganishia sp. PT2105A-2. Next base: position 49,849 of record JAMALG010000086.1, on the reverse strand, counting down.
AAATTGCCATCTAGTGCGCTGAGGTGACAACGTGCAAGCACGCTTTCGCAGCCAAAAGCCTCTGCTCGAGTCACGTCTGGGTGAAAGCTATACGGACAGACAGAAGGCCAAAGACATTTCACAGCAAGTGTCACTATCTATCACGCTTCCCGTCGCCCGTCGAAAGCATAGCAGATCCTGAAGACTCGGCAATCAGCGGAGTCGAGAAACCGCAAACTCCGCGTCAAGACCACTACCAACATGTGTCGGAGGATCCGCTTGTTTCAGGAGAAGCGGGACTGTGTCTATCACGAGACGCTCAGGCACAGTGTCGTAGCAGGTAGTGATGTGATAGTCCCCGAAGACAGCGATAAGAAGTGTTTCTAGAACTGGGAAAGCAATCAGGAAGTCTTCGATTCCATTGTTAACATTACTCCAATTGCCTAAAATACAGATAGGAGTAATAAGAGTTGTTAGTAGAACAAAATATAGTGAGTTACCATCGATACCGACGTGGAAATGGCAGCAGCTTGAGCTGTCAAACTCTTGTACAAATTGAAATGTGATGCACTACCTACGAACTCTCCTCATAATACAATAGAAACAAGAAAGTTTAACATTGATGTTACTAGTAGAGCAATGCGGGATTGGAAGAATTTTCGAAGAAGAATAGTAAGCCCATCTGATGGAGTGTATTGAGTGTATTTCCGCCCAGCTGAGACGATTTGAGTCAGTCGCAATAAGACCGTAAAACTATCAACCATCGTTTGATAGGATATACAAGAATCAACAGCGTTGGATGATAGTGACTTACGCTAGCTGATCTTTGATGTGAGCGATAACATGAGGTGTGTGCAAGGCGAGAAGAAGACTGGGTGCTCGACAAGTACTTGGTGTGAAAATATACCCGACCATGATCTTTTGGCTCTTTGTTTGGCGGTCTGATTCACACCTTGGATCCTCAGAAGCGCTCAAGTTGCCTTGTGGTCGTCTACGAGGACTGCTCTTGCGCGAGAACGACTATTCATGTTTAAAGAATCCTCAATGAAGATACGAGTCCATCGAATGTTGGCGGACTTTCGTTCTGCAAGAGCGAAAGAGTTCCCGAAATAGACAGTATCGCTGGCCCCAGCCCTCTTGAGCGGAAATCCGGCACCTGCTCGCCGCCCTCACCATGAGCGTGATGATCACTTGATCAGGAAAAAGTGGACTCTCGCTCTTTCTACTGAAAGCCCAGAGTAGCGAACGTCGAGAGTTCTAAGTGATCATGACCCAGTTCTTGTACTATGAACATTTTTGTTGCCGCTGGCAGCCGCTATAAAGTAGTGCATTAAACAAGAAGAACATTCCTACTTCGAGTTTCGACGATACGGAAGACATCTATCTCATTGACGACTACCCGCCTTGTCTGAAAAGATGCCTCAACGAAGCTTTGAGATTTGTCTCGTCCATCGCGCTGATAAACCTGTACATCATAGAACGAGACTTCCGGTAGAATGGGATTACTTCGCCGCGCGCCTGTCTTGCGTCTAAAGGTTGTCTCCTAATTAAAAATAGGAAATGGGCGGTGAACGTGTATCATGTCCTGATCCTCATGAAGCTTTGTCTGTTTGCGACTCGCGCTATGAAATCTGAAATGACCGTTGAACAAGCGAAAGCTGACAAGTCGGATCCATCATATAGAAGTGGAGTTCCAGTCTCCACATGTCTGAGACACTTTGCCTGGTTTTATGATCAAATCATCCCGCGGGAAGCCGACTATCGTGTTGCAAACGCTTTCTCCGATGCCCTGCTAAGCGAGGTCATCATGCATTTGATGATCCATGTTTGTCTCGCTGCCTGTCTTTGACATCCATCTTCGCTTCTTTCTCTTCGCTTCCTTCTCTCCGCGTCTTTTCTTATCGCCCTGACATGTTTTTGCCCCAGTCACTTTGGAACGCCGAAGAATCATATCTAATCCCAAAGCTTGTTCTCGTAATATACAACTTCATAGGAATCTTTGGACTTGGCTTGCAGACTAAGAATGTTGATGGTAGGTGCGTCAACTGTGGCAAAAAGCAGCGCGTGCGTCTGCAGTATCAGCCGCAACACCTTCTTTTGATCAAGTCCAGCTGGGTGGCCGCGAAAATACCGGTGAGCTGTGCTGGTTTCATGTCTCGTGACTTGCACGCATGAGTCTCAATCATTCACGACCTTACAGTGAGGAGACCTGGTTGAGTGACGAGCAATCTAATTGCCTCAACCGCGATACATGACGACTGGCCAATCTCTTTGCCCTCTTGCTCTAGTTTCCGGTGAATAAGCTCTTGACCCATTCTCGGTCGTCACATAGTTGTGGTCGGCGGCTAGCTATTTAGCGCGAGAAACCACAGCAGGAAGATCCGAGCACACTAAAGCATTTCTTAGGCATCAACAATGGCACCTGTCGTTACGCCACCACGTTCGTGTCATCAGCCTTAATCGATCAATCAGAAAGCTCAGTCTCGGTCGAGCGATACATTCAGGAGGAACTCCTTACTCCGAGGGCCGATCAGATCTTCCTGCTTCGAAACTTACCCTACTGTCAAATCATGCTGTCAAACAATCGCCGCCTCAGAAGACCATATGAGCTGGAAATATGGCTGCCTCGAGGTCCTTTGAAATTAGCCGCTTCATGATTGGTAACAGCCATCATTCAAGCTCTTCAATAGATCGCAAAAGTTCGTGCGCGTTGTTCCACTCAAGAGTGGGAGCTGAACGCGCAGAGAAATCTCTGACTCGCGCTCTGCATCTGGCTAAATTTGTCGCGGCCCGCTAGGCTTGATCTTTCAAGAATCAAGTGTTGCCGTTGAGTTTGGATACGCACACGTTATTATTGAATGCAATGGACTAAACCTACTATGGTCGTTCGTTAACGAAGAGCCAAGGCTAGCTAATTCTGAAGATGTTTTGCGCCGAACGAATGCCTCGTAGTTGTAGGTAATCAAAGGGTGAAATAGAGAGGAGATCTAGCTACGATACAAAATAAAATGTAGCCATATATTTCGACATCTGGCCAGCTGCTGGTCAGTGAGGCATTAAAAAATGGAGCGCTGAATCCTTGAATCACGAATCATGAATTCTTGAATCCTTAAACCTGATGAAGCGTTGAATCACTGAGCTAGTAAAACGATGAGCTGCTGATCCGCGCTGGAGCGGTGATCCAATGGAGCGTCGGACAAGTGAAGTGGCGTGTTATTAAAAAAATTCCTAATTCACCATATCGACCACCTTCGACAACGGGACGGGACAGACACACGATGGCCGCGACCTTCAGGATCAGCTGTCTCCGGTGCTCCTCGGAGAGCCATAGTCTATTGACGGTCACAAGCAACATATGCGCACTCGTTAAGAAAGGCATGATTGTATCTCTCTCAGATTGATTCACTCAATGAACTCTGAACACGAGCAGGCTCAGAAGTTGATGAAATGCATGTTTGAACATTTGTATTTCTGAAGAAGTGTTTACGAAGATGACATGCTAATGTATTCGTTTCTGCTAGAGCACGATCGTATGATGAAGTTTGTGTCCCCACTTGTGCAACGATTCAGCCTTTGTGCTCTGTGATTCTCGATTTCAGCGTTCATTTTGTCATCGGTATTTTTCAGAAGTCAAGGACAAGTAAGTATAAGCTGCGGGTCAACCAATGTATACTGGACTGAATGCCATGACTTACTGTATTACATCAGATGCAGTCGAGCGCATGCACAATGGAGCGACGTGACATTCAAATGACGCCGTAAACAGTGTCGTTGAGCCAGATTCCAGTTAAGACCTGGAAGTGTCAGTGAGACTGGATGAGCAATAGTTCATTTGCCAGATGAATGTTTGTTTGACGGATCACATATAATCAGTTACGCGGAGGGTTTCTTGCAAGTAATTAGCATCGTGTTTAAGTGATTTGCAGGCTATCAACGCCCATGTTTGTGCGCCAAGCAGCATCCCCAACTGTGATTGTCAATTCTGTATCATGCCTGATGCATTTGTAACTTTCGTTGACCTTCGCGTGACGTGTTTCGCTCAACTGAATTGACTTACTGTTGAACATGGGTTGATCGACTGACCATCAAGCCAAACTGAAAATATAAAGGCAAAACGGGCGCTAAAGCCATCTTGTTACTGTAAAGAACCTCCCTTTAATTGAGTTATATGTTCGAGTGAAGCGATCGTTGAGAGACTGCTTTCTCCGTTCCGAAATATATAGTTACACAGTGAACATGTCGATTAAAGGATAGAGTCTGATGTGATGTACTTGCGTTCTGGCTCTTGGCGTAAATGTGCTGCAGAATCACGTTAGTCCCCGTCTCCTATCTTGGTCTCAACAAGAGTTGCCCTGAAGGCAGGGACAGAAGAGATCACATTCGTGGGATCCAAAGTTAGCCATCGCGTGACGAAACTGTCACACTCTCACAAAATCCCAAGTTTCCTTACTTTACCAAAAGTCCCGATTGTTCTGTCGAACAACGAAATACCGAGATTTTGTGACATATTTGCTGCAACTCGACCTGTCACAAAAAAAAAATAAAGTCGTGTCACGCGTGACGAATGTCACGTCGAGACTATTAATTCCATCAACCTCTTGAGCGATCATCAGCCAGCTAGAGGCCGGACAGATGAGCGAAAGATAGATCAGCATGATGGCCATCAGAACACCACTCAGACTCTCGCCAACTGGTGCCCTTAAGTAGTATGATGCTCCGTGATGGCTGTTCTGATAAGAATAAATAGATAGAAACAGAATCGGGCTGATGTGCTCGATGTGCTCGCTAACTCCTCCTCCTGCAAATCTACATATCTACTAACTTAATAACAGCATGCATATGAGAAATCAGACAGAATCGCTCCCACCTCGCCAGCCTGAGGTGCGTGCGCGTGGTCCTCGCCATTTCGAGGCATCTTGATGAAGAGATGATAAAAGACAGGGGTAACAGCTCAAATGTAGTCACAAGTCTCAGAAAGGTTGTCAATTATCGGGTCACAAGTGTCACGCAATTAGCTAAGCAGAAGTACTCAAAGAAGGCCAACATTTATTGATAGAAACGGGCGGAATGGTTTTTTAGCAGACCGGACTTCCCATCCGTTTGCGTGACCCTGTGACACCACAACTTAACTTTGAATCCCACTATTGTATGATTGCGTGATCTACAATCTGCTGGTGGATTTACAGTCGACGATACGATGCTGCCCAATCCCTTGTTTTCAAGCTCAGCAGTCCAAATATCGAAAGGTCTATATAGACTTATCGTTGGTCCTGACTAAAGCCAAAATTAGTTCACCGCTCTTCATGTTCTGCCTTTCCATACAAAGCACTTACTGTATACGGTGTAGACATTGTTGATTCAGACTGACAGTGAACTGACGACAGTGAACTAAGGACAGTGAACGGAGGACAGTGAACGGAGGACAGTGAACGGAGGACAGTGAACGGAGATCGGCAAAAAGATTTCCCCCGCGGGGAATTGAACCCCGGCCTGGTGCGTGAGAGGCACCCATCCTAGCCACTAGACGACGAAGGACATTGTTGTAAAGTTTGCCAATTTTGATATAACAAGCTGAATTCTTATCCACTTGGCACAAGACAGGGCAAAGCCTGGAACGAATGACAAAGATAGAGCATGCTCCAAAAGTATTCGAATAATACGGCTGGTTGCTTATCCGTGCAAGAAAATGGCTCGCGTTCGAAACAGACGTGCCTAGCAGCCTGCATTGGGTTCACCTATCCCGAAATGGGTGAACAGGTTGCTGAAGCACATGACACGAATGGCATGGCAAAATAGCAGTAGACGAGCGTGTATGCTCTTCCAGTTTCTGCAACGCAATCAGCAGGGTAATACACACAAGTTGGATGGGCAACAAAGTCAATGCGAATCATGAGGTTGTCAGATTGCGATCTGTATGCCGAGCCCACAAGCAAGATACGCGTAAGGGGTGGTGCGTCTGTCGCGGCATCGCAAGACTCCGCAAGTCTTACGAGTACTATATGCATGCAGGTGCACGAGAATCATTGAGACAAAGTCGGGACCTGGGGAGCGCACCTCAGCTCTTCGTCTTATTCCGTCCGAAATGGGACTGGAACCTCTAAAAAGTTCAAACAAGGCAGCTCAGGGCAGTTGGTCACATCGAAATACGTAATAACAAACTGCCCAAAAAGTAGGCATGTAACCCGTAGAAGGAGGAGGCAAATCGCCACGATCGTAACGACGCGCGCGGGCAACTGATCCTGCTGATTCTTTCGATCTATCGGAAACCAGTCAGGCCCCGGCATGTTGTTTCATGGATCATGGCTCCGCAGACGGTGGATCTGAATCGTATTGATACGGCCGCGCAAGCGTTGCAACTTGAGAAGAAGGCATTTATGCGGAAGCGTCACATGGCTATCGCTTTTTGTCGCGGAAGGGTGTGATATGTCAAAGTTAGTTGTGCTATCGTCTTCAAAAATGTATCAATCTTACCATTCTCGGGTCGCCTGGCTGTGACCTTTATGCTTTGTCGCTGCTCCGCCTTCTTCGCCGAGATGCCATGTTTGGCGCGTGAATGGTCACTGACTCCTCGCACATTCTTGCAGACATGACCACATGTGCAACAGCTTTTGCGCATACGGGCAAGGTCCAGGAACTTCTGCTCGGCGGGTTTTAGATGTGTTTCAAGGCAGTTTCAGCAATCGAAGATCGGAATGCACGCTCGAAGATGAGAGTCAACGACGACGAGGAGAGTATGGTGATCCTGCCGGAGGGGGCATCGCGCGGACATAATTCTGTCTTTGCTGCAGGGCTTGTTCTGAGAAGATCGGCTACATGGCGCAGAATATGGAAGAGGCTGGAAGGTTTACACTTTATCGACAGCGGGTGAGCCTTCTCTTGTTGGCCTGTGGTTCACCGACGGATGAGGGTTCATCGAGCTCATCTTCGTATATGATCTGGAGAGTTCTTGCGATATTGCACTCGTTGAATACGCTCAAACGCTTCGGCTCTGCGACTTTCGACATTGCTTGTAGGTAGCGGTCGGGCTGTCGTCGATACGTCTTTCCCATGACGATATTGCGGTGCATGAATCTTGGATGGAAAGTATACGGGGACTGGGAACTGTTCAGGTGGGCCATTCTTATAGTTATACCAGCAGATGCCTTTTCCTGCTAATGCCGATACTACCTGGCTTTTCTGGTTTCTCTTACCGCAAAACTATATTGTTCTCCCTTGACCGCGATCGGGATTGTCACTTTCTGGGGTATTTGTCAACGGAACAGCAAGATGGAGTAGTTTTTATTCCATCCGTGACATGGGAGTGCGGTGTAAGGTCGAATACAATAAACCCTGCTTTACCACTTGCCATTCAGCGACATTGTGTCGCGGAGCCATAGCAACAGCACATCGCAGTCCATTGCTACGGACAGGAAGTTAACAGCTGAATGGAACTCGCGAATACTGATGAAACGCCTATGAAAAACGTTCCCGTGTCAGAGTCACTGTTACGTCGCGAGTCGAAGGAATTGCAGAAGCATGGCGAATGGCACTGATATGAGAGAAGCCCCGGCGCTGACATGGATTGGCGACCTCAGCTCTGATACCAGAACAACCTGCAAATGACCTGCGATTAGAGCGAGCCATTCCCCAGCATTATTTGACACTCGTGGAGCCATTTGGAGTGCATGTATCGTCCCATATATAGATCCGCGACTGGTAGGAAGCGCGACCTAGATGAAGCGACTGATGCCTAACAGACGATTGCTACATGGGTTGAGACGATTGCTACATCGCTCGAGAACCTCGCATGCCCATTCCCTCCCGCTTGGCCCCTAAGCTGTAGAACGGTCTCAAGAGACGATCTCCATGCTCATAGCATGTCGCATAGTTTCGCGCTCCTTCTTTTTCCTTTGCCCCTCGGCGACCACCTGCGTGATATCCATCGTCGGCTGCGTTCCGAGGGGTCATATATTCGGGCACAAGATCCCAACCCCTCGCGTCCATCTCATCGGCCGCGTCACCTCTAGTATCGAACGCGAGAACGAAGGTCCGTTTATCGGTGACACCCCAGATCCGTCCGCCCTCAGCTTTAACGTCGTATACGGGACTATCCGGCTGTCCTGGAGTGTAGACGGTCCATCCACCTCGGTGCGAAGCGAATGCGGTATCGGCTTGTGTCTCCTGTTTGGCATCCGGTGGGCTCTTCATAGATGTCCTTTCGCCAGAGCGGATATATCGCGGATCCCAGATATGCAGCATGCCATGTCTTGCCGCTCCGGCGGCGACGTATCCGTTCCCAACAAAATCACAACAGTAAAGAGCCTCGTGGCTCCAGGGATCTTGCATCTCCACGACTGGCCGTCGGCCTGCCGAGTTGGATTCGCGCAAATCGTATAGCCGAGCGTGCGAGTCGTACCAGGCAGAGAGCAGTATGGAGGAGGGGTTGTTGGTGAATGGCGTCGACATATTTACAGGCGGAGTTGCGAGGCCGTACACAGCTGATCGCACGTGCTTGCTACCGAGGAAAGGCGTTTGCGTTTTCGTGCGGGCGAGAATGCCCGTCGGCGTGACGGGATATATCTGGAGCGCTTGGGATGGCCCGCCGGAGCCACCTAAAGCTGCATACGACTGCGATGCCATCGATAAGCAGGCAGTCCATAACCGGGTATTGGTGTCGATAGTGCTGGGCGGAAGCCACGGGGCTTCGGCGCGAAGAAGCGATGCTTTGCCGTCTTTGGTTGCCGCCAGAACGAATGTCGAATTTACCATTTGCGCACCGGAAACTTCCACGATCTGCTGCATTGCAGGTGATTGGTATATCGCCGTGCTCTGAGCGAGCTGTGTGGTGCCGCTTGTGTGCGCATCGAGCGAGAATCGTTGCCTCTGCAGAACACCGCCGACATTTCCGGCGATAACTTGTCCATCCGGAAGCTCGCAAAACCCCGTGATATCCTCCAGAGGCGAATATGAAGTCGTCCGCCGTCCATTCATGTGCGTACTACGCCGCCGCAGATCGGTATAGTCGTTTTGATGTATTGACCGGTGCTTCAGACTGTGGACATCAGGTGTCCAGACCGTCGTTTCCGATGTGACAATGCGACGAGCGATCTCTTCGTGCGGAGACCGAGGTGATAGGAGACTGTACCCGATGAGTTTCGGACCGGCAGCGACGAGTACGCGGTCTTTTGAGATACGGATCTTGGGGATATATCTGTGAAAAGATAAGGATTGGACAACATGTCTTGCGAAATGGACTTGCCCTTTATGCCAGCTTTGTCCGACCTGCTTCGCCAGCATTCTCCGTTCTCGCAGAGACTTGCCGACATGGTAATTGTGCTTCAAGACGCCCATTGACGGTGTTTCTTCCTTGGGAACATTGACAGTGACATGGTGCATTCGATACTGTCGAGCGAGAGACGGCCATCCTACCGCCTCTACCTTTTCCGCTGAAGTCAGCGCAATCAATGAATCACGGGAACCGACTCACGAGCGCGGCCGCCCTTTTGGAGGATCGAGAGAGACGCGATATATCGGGTGCATCGAGCTGTTCGAGGACTTCGGTCCAGACGTCGATATCGAGGGGAAGATCGTTCTCCTTGAGCGCCTCACGAGATGCGACCATGACCGGGGCGTTCACACGAAATGGCAATGCGGGTCGAAGGACGACTCCCTTCGCCACCGACAAGAATCGGCTCCAGGTGAGACAGCGATCGGAACCCGGCCATGACACGTAATCAAGCGGCGAAGTGGACATTCTTCGCTATGGGCATTGTCGAGGGATAGTGCATGCTCACAATGCATCTCGATACAGTACGTGCCACGCCAGTCGCCTGATTTGTCCACGAGCGTTAGTGCTCAGTCCCGGTTACACCTGAAGAATACAATCATATCGTCCACCTTGTCTTGCAGTATAGCCGCCCAGAAAGCATCTCCGCAATAGAGACCCCTCTTATCCTCAACTCACGCCGACCAGCCCACCCACCGCCGGACGAGCCTTTGCCCACACCCATCTTCATCTCCCCATTCAAGATCCATGTGCGCCCCGGGACACGATTCCTGGGAAGTCCCATACCAAAGTCTGTCCTTCTCTGCCAAACTGCGCAAGCCAATGCGATCGTGCTTCCACAAAAACGGATTCTCCGTTAATGGTATCACCGGATTTGTCGCATTGATGGCAGTCGGGGTCAGAGAGCCAAAAGTAGTCGACTCCCTAGGATAGATGGTTTCTAAGGGATAAGGCCCAAATCAGCACCATTTCCCTCAACTGCAAGACGGAATGCTACTCACGATCCTGCTCGAAATTCACCAGAACTAGGTTATCGAGACTGGCGATATTCTTCGCCGCCTTTGGCTGTGCTTCGAGCTCTCCGTTCAATCTGGTGAGGTATCTTTGCAAGGGGAATAACGGCATTAGCAAAGAAACAGACCATCTGCAGAACTTGTCATATACTTGTTCATCTTGTGGAATACATCGAGCCTGTCATGATCTCGAAAGTAAGAAGCCTGCATTTCCCACTGTCAGTCAGCCAAGAACGCTCTTCATCCTTAATTTGCACTCGCCTGAATCAGATTGTTCTGTGCCCATTCCGTGTAAACGCCCTTTTGTGCTGTCTGTTTAGCGATGATGCACAGCAGATCGAATGATGAGCGGCATGGAATGAGCCGAGCAATTCCCATATGGGGACTACCGAACTTTGGGACTGAAGCTTTAGATTCGATCAAGAGGCAAAGGACCCAGACTTACCGTCAACAAATTCCGAACGCGTGGCTCATTGTACCGCTGTACATAGTCCCGCATAAAGAGCCCTCCTTGTGAGAAACCGATTCCATCGAATCCATGTGCCAACTCCGGGATACCCCGGATGGTCTCCGCCACCTCATCCACCTGCATCGACGCATTCCCATAAAAGCCAGCCTTGCGCTCGTCATCGATCGATCCAGACGTGGGGTACTGTACGCTATGGATGAAGATTCCCGGAAACATCTCCTTGATATCCTTCATGAAACCGGTGATGCCTTCGCCATTTGCTGTATCGCCGAGCCCATGCCAGATGACGAGAGGTCGGTGTGCCGCTGGTGTCGGGAAGATGTATTGCTGACTCTGCAGAATCGCAGGCGCTGGGAAAGCCAAGGAATGAATAGCCAATAGTGTGATGCAGAGTATGGTTCCAAGCGCGAGCATAGACATGGCTTCGTTGCTGGACATTCCGAACATAGTGAAGTGGATCGCCGCCGCGTCAACTTGTCGATATGCGCCTTGTCGATGTCTCAGAGGGAATAGCGATCACAGATTTGCTTCCGCATCCTATAATTCAGTTCAACAATTCCGGAATGACCGTCTTCTCTTTCTATACAGCATTATCGCCATCATGTCAGACTCCACATCCCTTCCAGCATCTCTCACAAAACACCTCGACTACCTCGCGCATCCGTTGCCAAGGCAGGTCAGCACCCGTGCAAGTCTCACCCATCCCGTCGAACTCCAACAAAGATCTGCAGCAGGTTCAGAAACCACTGGAACGGGAACAACGGGGACGACGCTATGGCTCGGTGCGCAACTCATGGCGGCGTACCTTGCGGAGACCTTGGGTTATGTTGATGGACAGCAGTCTTCCAAGCAAGTGATCGAGCTGGGCGGCGGTGTGGGGTACCTCGGGTAAGTGCATTTTTTGAACTCTCGTATCGCAGTTGACCGCAACTTATCAATTGCAAGAATCGTCCTGGCCGCAATGGGATACGACGTCACCACAACGGATATCGAGCCGCCGTTATCACAAGTCCTTCGCCCGAATATCGAAAGAAACTCGGCGCGCTTCGCACAGGGAAGTATCACCGCAAGTGTTCTGGATTGGTGTACATTTCCCACCAGTCTGGCAGCTGATGACGCAGGTCCGCTCGATGGTCAGAATACGCTCCCTGGATCCGTCGGGCACTGGCGGCGACCTTGGGACAGTATTGTAACCACGGACACCATATATCACGCCGACCTCGTTGAACCATTGATCGAGACTTTGCGTTCACTTTCGATACTGGCGGCATCTGCGAAGCGGATAGAACGCAAAGACGCAAGCGAAACATCCGACGGTCTCTCCTATCCTCCAATCTACGTAGCATTAGAAAATCGAGATCCGAAACTGGTTAATACTGCCCTGGAAGCGGCAAAGGCCCATGGATTCATCCTCAAGCGGATATCCCAGAGCAGGGTTAACAAATGCCTTCTGAAGTCCGGTTGGTCTTGGGATCGTGATGCGAAGCAAGATTATGATGGCATCCAGCTGTGGAAATGGCGGCTTGCAGGTATATGAACATGGGCCATATAAGTGTTTGCGCGATGTTGCGCGTATGTCATGTAATATGCTGTGGGTATATACCTAAAGTGTACGCCTCTCTATACGTTGTAGCGCTCAGCTCATTAGTTTTTCCAACTGTTTCTGAACATCAGCGTCCAATTTTGCCCAGTATGGGCCCATTCCCATATGTTGTGCCTGAGACAGACGCTCGCGCACAAAGTTGGTGAGCAGCGCCGCGTAGACGGGATCCGCGCTCTCGAACGCTTCCCGTCTCTTCAGTTCCTCGGTTCCTGCAGAGAGGTCACATCGGTATATGGTAATTCGCCGACATCGCAAGACTTACCTGTCAACTCAGCATTGACCAGAGGGTGATCGTCTTTCCAGTGATGCAGGATCCTGCAAGCCGCGGTGTCAGCTTCGTTCACGACAGAGCCGGCAAGACGTACTCTGTTCCGGTTGGACCAGCTTGAGCAGACTCCTTGATCTCTCCCAATGTATCGAGCCAGACGTTGACTGACACAGATATCAGCGACCTAGCCTGTACGCGATATGGTGTAGCTTACCGAACTCTCCATCAAGCCGATCATAGATTTGTGAATTGCCCTACAACGAGGTCAAGTTATTGAGATGTCAAACGACTATGCCATCATGAATCGCCGATGCTTACCAGAGTCAGCAGGTTCGCGAATGCCAACGCAATAAGCTTGCGGTCATATGATACTCCGACGTAATCGAAGGATCTCCACATCGCGTCTAGAGTCGTATCGAGTTGCCGCGTCTCCGACAAGCCTTTTGCTGATGCGATGTGCTTGATGCACTGGTAAAACGCGGATGGATCGACCATGATCATTCTGCACAAGGTGACCAACTGCGCGGCTAGAACGGTGCCCGAAGCCTTCTCATCATCGAGACCATCGCAGAGCGTCTGGAAAACGCCGTTTTGCGCAAGTCGCGGCGCCCAATAAGCCGACGGAGTTAGACGGACAAGGATGGCCAACGACTCCAGCACCATCTTGACGTTGTTTTTGTCCGCCGCCCGCAAAGCTGCAGCGAATGCGTCACAAGTGGCTTGCCCGACGGTCTACGTGCAGTAACACAGTTAACGGCGTTGATAGAAGGACGAAAAGCAGAAGACTGACCTGAACAATGTTCTGGCCGTCTAGCAGCATATACGAATCGACGAGCTGCAAGCTTTGTTGAAGATTGTCCATATCTTGACCCAGCATGATCAACAGCCCTGGATATAGCTTGAGCAGACCCGCTCCGCCCGTGGAATTCAGCTCGGCGACATGGCGCAGAGTAGTTGACCATCTAGGAACAATCGCATATAATCGCGTCAACGTCCATGTCTTGATCAGGGATCGAGAAAGCTTACAAGATCAAACCATCAGCCTCAAAGTATTCTTTTGCGGGTGACGAAAGGCTCTCCTCGATAAGCGGGACAACAAGAGAGAGGATCTCACTAGTAGTAGGGCCGATTGCCTAGAGTGCAGCGTTAGCAAGGGAATGACACCTGTGATCGCAGTTGATTTAGACTTACGGCTACGAGCTTCGTAGTCAACAACACTAGCGACGCCTTGAAAAGCCATTCCCCGTCCAGTCCACTCGAGCCTTGCCCTGTTGAGAGTGAAGATAAGTACCGCCGGGCTAACAATTTTTTTCGCATGTCTGCGTACAAAGCACTGGTATAGCCTCGCTCAGAATGGACAGGTAAGGCAGAGTCTTGCAAGGTGCGTAAGTATGTACTCGGAGTATCTGGCAAGCTGGTCTTACCTTAATGCCGATCCGTTCGATGATAACACTGACGGCTTCCAGGACCTGTCTCTTGGCTGGCAGCGTTTCGGCTTCCGAGACGAGCTGAAGCCTGCCGGTACTACGATCAGAAGCCTATTCCCGCTGAACGGAGGAACATACATGTTGCTCATAATCTGACTCAGATACGGCTCGAAGTATGCGATGTCAAGTTCCCATAGCTGTTTTATTCGTCAGCCTCTTCTCAATTGCCACAAGTTTCATTCTACGTACGTCCACACTCTGTTTGATAGCTGTAGCTGCTGCCAAACGGACAGCAATGTCAGAACCCTCGCCACGATCGGCGAGGAGATGAGTAAGTGCGTTCCAGATGATAGGCAATAAGGCTGAGTCCTCATCTGCCGATACCCATAGACCGATGAAGCATGCTATACGGTACTTCATGATTCGATCCCTGTCAGCGGATTGTATCAGTAAGTCGATTTGAGTTCGAAATGCTGAAAAGGACGCACTCTGGAGCGTTTGAGGTCAGTGCTGTCGAAAGGAAAGGGAGGATTTGATCGATTTTGACCCGATTCGCAAGAGCCCGGGCCATTCTTCCTGTAGCATTCAGGACTGCATCCTGACGGATCCGACTTTCCAAATCCAGAGCCGGATGTGCTGTAACAATAGTGGCGTTAGAAATCGCATAACCGGTGAATCTGTTTCATCCACCGACCTATGCTTTCCTGCAGTTTCTGCAAGATCAGCGGTTCGACGACATTTCTATCCCGAGCCGCTGACGTCAAGCCCATCAGAAGTCTTTCTGCGCAAGGCTTGAAGCAAGCGTAGTGATGAGATGAAAGACGACACTATGGACATAAAGACTCACTCTGAATTCGAACGACCACGCCAAGCCGACATCCATCTGCGTAACGAACCATTCCTCCGGATCATCCTGCCATGATTGCCAATCCTGGGCGTTCAATGGTAATAGTTTATCGACAATCAGATGGAACGCATCCGAGATGAAGCTGTCGGTAAAGACTGTGAAAAGGTTTTTAGTCGAGTCACGGTACACCTGAAGTACCCATCCCCTTGCCTAGCGTAACTTACTATGCTGATGATCGGCCGACAGGACGGGTAGGATATTTTTGAAAAGAACCAGCCCAAGCAACATGAATCGTTTCGGATATAGTGCAGTCTCATCATCTGAAAGGTAGAGGTAGAAATCAGCAAGCCTTGACTAGCTTGAAAAGGTCCCGTAACATACCATCTTGCGGCATCTCTCCTCTCTGGACGGCCGTTGCAACCTCTCCCCACCACCAGCCCACCGCGTTGACGGTTCCATCGATAGCCGCAAAGGCTTTCGGGTCGATGTGCATAATATTCTCGTAGAATTTGCCGATTGCACGGATGAACTTGGTCAAAGACTTGAGGGTCCTGGACGCATCAATGGGCACATTGCTCGAACTCGAAGAATCGGTATAAATGGGCGATGATAAAAGCTGAAGACGGATCTCTTGCAGCCGGCTCAGGTATCGCAGAGTGTTGGATATGAAGGTATTGGCCTGAGCAGTATTTATATGTCGGGCGCATCAGAGGAGATCTAACAGGATGAAGATCTAAGACATACCCGTGATGGGTCCGGGTCAACCCTCCCCTTTCCTGGTCGGCTGAACTCCCAGTCGACAAGTCTCGCAGAAATTCTGGACGATAGAGCACTCAGTGAAGGCGGAAAGGTTCGGGTATAGGTCTGCACCCACTTGAAAGCATATCGAGCGCTTTCCATGATCTCCCAGTCTTCCAGTACCGGTTCACGACTCATCAAGGTTTCCAGATATTCAAGCATGGGTCCACGCAGATCTTTGACGAACTGCTCCAACCAATTAGGCTCTTTCAGACTCAGCATCTCGCACACCGCTACCAATACTCACATCTGTCATCAGCTTGACTCCAACCGGTACTTTGACGCTCCGCCATTCCTTGACGAACGCATTCCACGTCCAAAACGAGTTGAGCAAGATGGTTTTCTGCTTTTTCCATTCCTGCGGATTTTGTGATCTCAAACTTTCTGCTTGAGGTCCGTTGTGCGAACTGATGAAGGCGAACGATTGTTGCAATGGTCCTAGAAGGTCTTGCAGCAAAGATGGCCTATGTGGTAGGTCATCAGCTCCGGGTCCTTGGGAGCGTTTTCGATTGAGACTCACCAGACTTTGGGATATTCTTGCCTCGCAATGAGGACTAGCAGCTGCAGCTGAGACCTTGCGATCTACATGCAACAGAAGAGCATCAGATGAACGAACAAGGAGGTAATACGTAATATCGTCGCACCTGCAAGTCTTCCTCTTCAAAGAATGAAAAGAACCTCTGCCTCATGTCGGGTTTGAGCTCATCGGGAATCATCCTACAGCAAGAGTATCAGCTCCTGCATCAAACTCTACCCGAAATTCATAACTCACGTCTTTGCTCGCCATTTCTTGGGTGCTTCACGGGATACCAAAAGACTGCTCAGCAATCTAACTTCCTTCGGAAAGGATCTATCCGCGGCGACCTCCTGAAGCTTATTGAAGAATCCTAGGAAGAATAAAGAGCGGATGTCAGTTGATGAGACCTAAAGAAGTTTCATCATGAACGTACCAGGAATCTTGAGCGACGACTGGAGAGTCGCTTCGTTTTGAGCATAGACCGCATAGTCAGCTGTAGGATACGCCACGGCGTGCAACAGGGCTGGAAGATCGTCAACTTGGTCCATCTTGAACTGCTCGAGTGACAAGGATGTGAGCGGAACCGATGCTAACAGGCAGCAACGCGAATAGATGAAGCAAGCCATCAAGGCAGCCTCTCTGGCCTAATTTTGTCGCGCGCAGGGTTGTTTACTTTGTGAGGTGAAACCACCGGGATCGCTTGAACAGTGGGCATCTTCCAAAAAGGTATAGCGTTCCTGCAGGGTAGTATCGCTCGTCGTGTCACTGTGCCCTCTGAATGCCGCTCCAGGTCCTCTTGTTATACCCGCCGACATCGCTCACACAGGATCGTGTCGTCCGCGATCTCGAGCAACGGCCATGTCCGTCATATCCGCTCACATGGCTGAAACTGCAAGACAACGCCATCGACGCTCCGGGATCAAGCACAAGATCGGCATCAGCCTCTCCGCTTCACCATTCCACTCGGACCCGCTCACTGAGAGATACTGGACCGATACCAAAACCCTCAATCGATCACCCAAAAGTCTACATGGCTACCGACGCACCGCCGCCGACAAAACCCTTAACCCGGTCCACAACCAGAAACAGAGAAAGCTTGAGAGCGTGGAAGTCGCAGAATGTGACGTTCGACATGACCCATGAGATCGCAACGATACCCTACTATGGCTCTTCCGCCGAATCGCAGGATCAACATCGATCTTTCACCAGATCTATCATCAAGACTTCAGCCCAAGCTCAACGGGGTCTTGTCAGCGGTTTCGAGACTACTGTGAGTATGCTTGTCATTCTACTTGTAGACCCTAATCATCGATTCTATTTCTCCCGGTAATCATTCAAGAAGCGTAAACTTGATGCCATCCTCGCAGAGAGAAATGTCTTGCAGCAACCGAAGGCAGCCGATCATGAAGGCAGCCATCAGGTCATTGAACCGCAAAAGCAACAAAAGAGTGCTGCTCGCTCGAGGCTCGGCAGCTCAATGTCGGCATTGCCAACGTTCGCCTTCTATCAAGAATCCGATAGAGATCCCCCCGGACGGAGAAAACCGCGCAGAGATACCAATACCGCTAAACAGACAAATTCCCTCAGTGGACGCAGCATGGATGGCGACGACGAGTACAGTTGCCCTGCTCCTGCTCATCACACGCTACCGTCGCATGACATGAACAGCATCACTGTTAACCATCATCCGACATCGACTTCGCGAGAGTTCGACATTACCAACTTTAACTACGGCGGCGCCGTAGATTCGCAAGATCAGTCTACTCGAGATAGCCTTCGAAGTAACCAAAAGGCAGCGAGAACAGCCACACACAGTCAATCCAGATTACGCTCGCTGGACGGTAAAGAGCAAACTCCAGGCGAGACACAATTCAGTTGCGGTACTCAATCCTCTCAAGCCGGGACATATGAAAGTCATCCACCTGGCTCGACAGGGCGTGCTGATCCAGACATCACCGCCCTCACAACGGGCACCGCAGTGGCAGCTTCCTTAGCGCCTCGCGCTGACCTGCCGATCATCAATGTCTCGACATTATCGCTCATCCACGAGCTGTCACATCTGGCGAAAACCAACAACCCACCCAATGTCAGCATCTTGGCTGTCGTGTTCGATATCGGCGAACTCAAAGAGATCCCTCGCCGGAGGAACGAGCGAGGGGTACTGGGCGGACAACAGCGCTCCATCAAGCTCTGTGCAATCAAAGTTTGTCAGCCAGGTCCTGGCAACCGGATGGCAATCATCGATGTGACCATGTGGGGAGATATGGCAGATCGGGTACGCAGAGGAGAATACTGCCTCGTCAAAGGCGATATCGTGTGGCTGAGCAGTACGGTACCGATTCTCCCAGAGTCGAAAGCTCGCTGACAGTTAACCGCACCGCTCCAGGCTTCCAGCTGAAGAGGGAACCCGGCGGCCGAGATTGCAGCTTGCAAAGCATAACGGGTCCTCCCTCCGACTATCGGATATTCTACCGAACCTTTGCGCGCAGATCCACACGAGGCATGCACGGCAGGAACTGCACAGCAGAAACCAGAATTGACAAACAACTCACAGCCATTCAGCACATGCCCAGTGAACCCGGAATACGACGGGCACTGTCACTTGCGCAATGGATTAGTGAGTCACATTGGTTACACGAAGTTACGTGCAAAGGCGCTGATGAGCTTGAGGATGCCCCGATAACAGAACAAGAATGGTTATATACATGAGTAGTGGCGCTCGCGTGAAGAGTGTGTCAAGTGCAGTTTCGAGCATGTCATATTTCTGTACGTCTAGCTCGCGACATCCATACCTCTGTCAAGCACACCCTCTCCAATCGCTGGTCCTTCCGATGCCGGTATATCCTGCGCATCCTTTGCTTGTGCCTCCAGCCATTTTCGCTTCCGGCTTGTCGGAATACCCGCAAATTTGTCCCTCAACGCCAAGTACTTCTTCTTCTGATCTTTCGACACACTGGGTATTGTCTTCTCAGCTGCTTGGCGGAAGTGATCCAGGGTAACGAATATGCGAGTCGCTGGCCCCGCGTCCTCCTTCAGCTCTGGCATACCGGGTTGCGTCTCGCCGTCGTTTTCGAATGCTCCTACGGCTTCAAGAGCATTGCGAAGAGCCAGTGTTGCCGCCTCTCTCACGAGAGCAGCTAGATCCGCGCCACTGTAGCCATCGCACTTGTCGTCGGTTACAATGTCCATGACTCCTTGCAGAGCTCCTTCTTCCAGAGGGGTCTTTTTCAAATGCGTCTTCAATATCTCCACCCGTTCAGCCGGCGAAGGCAAATCGACGTAGAGCAGCTTGTCCAGTCGACCCGGTCGGACCATGGCAGGATCGATCATATCGGGTCGGTTCGTAGCACCGATGACGAAGACGCCTTTACGAGAGTTTAGCCCGTCGAGCTCAGTAAGTAACATGTTGACCACTCGCGCCGAAGATTCCGACTGGATTGAGAATCAGATCACAATAATCACTAGAAGGTTACCACTCGTTCACTTACCATGCTTTCGTCTCGCCTTGGAACCAGAGCATCAAGTTCGTCGAAGAAGATGACACATGGTTCCGACGTTCTCGCCCTCTCGAAGACGCTTCTGATCGACTTCTCGCTCTCACCGACATACTGTTATCAGGTCGCATGATCAGTACTGCTCATGATTGCCTTGTGCTTGACGCATACCTTGTTCAGCAATTCCGGACCCTTAACGCTGATGAAGTTGGCTCGACTCTCGTTGGCTACCGCTTTCGCCAGGAGCGTCTTTCCGCAACCTGGAGGGCCCCATAAGAGAACACCACTGGGTTCACTGATACCGACTGCCTTGAAGAACTCGGGTCGCCTGATCGGCTGGACGATGGCCATATGCAGCTCATGCCGTATACTATGCAGTGCGCCGACATTGTCCCATGTAACGTCGGGCACGGTGGCGAATCCTTCACGCTTTGCCGTGGGCTGAATCGTCTTCAAAGCTTCGGCGAAATCGCGCGGGATGAGCTGTATCGGCGATAATTGGCGGGATGTCAAAGTCTTTGGATACTTTTCGAGGAACGACGCAATTGGCGTATTCCGTATCACCTCGGGCAAGTTGGCGAAGATCTCTGAGGTGTGAGTGATGGGCACTTCTGGAATACCGTCCGAAATGGCGTCGAGCTGCATCTGTTCCGCATCATCGACGACCATCATCTCCTGCACACCTTCCGTCATTTGTTCCTCTGCCGTCGCTGCTGCTTCGGTTGATGCGGGCGTTGCAGTCTGCGAGCTTTCGTCCGCTGGAAGAGCAAGCTTGCCACATCCTAGATCCTCGAATACTCGTTTCACTGCATTAAGACCCGCGGCTCCCGTTAAAGCCGTGAGATCCGCGCCAACGTATCCAGGAGTCGCCATGGCGAGGGCGTGGTAGTCGACATCCGGCGAATGACGAAGCTTGCTGCATAATACCTTTAGGATCCTGGATTAGGGATAATTAGATTTCAGTTCGAAGGATACAATTATCGAGACTTACTCCTCTCGCGCTTCAACGCCCGGTACGCCCATCTCGATTTCTCGATCAAAACGTCCTGCTCGCCTCAGCGCCGGATCCAGCGAGTCGGGGCGATTCGTCGCGGCAATTACACTGACGTGCTCGGCATTCGTTGCGAGATCTAGGAAGAATTCAGTACACGCCGTGGCTTCCCAAATCGGGAAACGTACCGTCCATGCAGGTGAGCAGCTGCCCCACAATTCTCTTTTCCATCTCTCGTTGCGCCGTCTCTCTTTTAGGCGTAATGGCATCCACTTCGTCCAGGAAAAGGATACACGGCGCCAGCGCTTTCGCATCTTCGAACGTCTGCCTCAACAACTTTTCGGTGTCGCCCGATAGACTAGAAACGAGGGATGGCGCCGATATCGGAATGAGTGGTATCTTGAAGTGTCCCGCCAAACAATTCACCAAACGAGTTTTTCCTCCTCCCGGCACACCATGAAGCAAGATCCCCCGAGTCGGATTCGTTTGCAGATGCTGATAGACTTCGGGATGCTGTAATGGGAAAATGACATGGCTGAAGAGCTCCTCCAATGGCTTGGCCATCCCTCCCATCAATGTCAAATCCAGGTCTGGCGGCGGAAACTTGGCCAACAATGCCTCACGCGAGTGCGAGGCGAACGCCGGGAGCGGTTGAGCCGCCGCTCTCGATGCACTGGCTGAAGCCGCCGAACGAGACGATTTTGAGCGTTTTGTCGGCCCTGTCCCGAGTGCTGCTTCGGATTGTGGTGTAATGGTCGAAGATGTGTAGGCTCGCTTCACGGTGCCCTGCGGGGTCGAGGACAAATTTGACGGTCCACTCGCACCGGCTTGACTCGATTCGCCAACGTCGGTAGATCCCGCTTTCATCACTGACTCCGTGTTATCGTTCTCCGCAGCCGACTCGGATGGTGTTTCGGGATTCGATGCAACTCCTTTAGCAGGCTTCATCCGAGGAGAAGATGGTGCCGAGGAACCACTGGCATTGGCGTTGTTGAGCGACATCGGCCGCCGCTTTGTCGGTTTTGCGCCGCTGACCTGCCATTGCGAGGTAATGGATCTGTTGAGCGAGCTACCGGGCAGCGGGAAGTCCATGTTAACGTGGCAATGGAAACTGATGACCAGCGAGATCGGCCCAAGGCAGACACTATCTGCTGAAGCAAACGGGGAAGACGCAAGGGAAGATTCATAATTCTGGCTGCACTCGACGCCACAAAATCAACAAAGGCGGACATTTCCCGATGTCCGCGTGGGAGGATGTCTCGCCTGCATCATGCATACCCATGTTCTGCTTCATCGTCATGCTATGCGACGTGCATGGTGCAATCACAGCCAGACGTAAGCCATCGGTCCATATCGCGGCAAGATGTCGGAGAAAACAGGCGCATACGGCAACAAGGCAGTAAGCGTCAGCTATACACCTCGCCTGGAACCTTGCTAATCATCCTTCTCTCGCAGAGCGAAGGCTCATTCCGGAGAAAGTTTGACGTAGAAGCAGCCACAGCCAAAGCCAAGGAACAAGACAAGGCATCTTACGAGCATGCGAAAGCAGCAGAACAGGCGGCCTCCAAGGGCAAACGGCCTCCCAGACCAAAGCAAGACCTTCCGAAGCCTACACAGACACTGCAGGCCAGAAAGCAGGATCTTGAGATTGAGAAGAACCTCGGCAAGACTATTGTCGTGAATCAGTCTGCAGGGAAAAAAGGACCTGGTTTCTACGTAAGTTCGACGGTCATCAGCGCTAACGGCATGCCGACGCGAGAAATCCTTGATAGTGTGAACTATGTCGTAGAACACTCAAAGACAGTATAGCCTACCTCGATCATGTCAACGGACGAAGTCGTACGTATTTTGACTGTGCTATCACTTTTCCGCTTTTAAACATATAACGCTTTTACAACCAGATCTCGCCCGCCTCGGCCAAACAACGCAAGTCGCACGCTCAACGCTGGAACAAGTGCGTGCCCACATTGCTTACCTCCGCTCAACAACAACGGAGAAAGTCACGTCCAAAAACTTTGACTTTGATGCCCGCCTCAACGCCATCAAGACGCAAGAGGAGAACCTCCGTAGGGAAAAGCGGGAGAACAAGAAGCGGAAACGAGAAGAGGCGAGGATCAATGCCTTGAAGGGCATTGTACCAGACGAACCCGAGACGGAAACGCAGCGGAAGAAGAAGGCCAAGGCCGGTGCGGGGGCACAGCTAGCAGAAGAAATACAGGCGACCGAGGCGGCGGACGAGATGGCCGCCATGATGGGATTCGGCGGATTCGGCGGACAGCGGAAGAGATGATGCTATAAGCGAGTGAACGGCACTACAGATTGCCCCTCAACCTGTTGTATAATCTACTAAAAGTTGTACCCTGCATAGCATGCTCTTCACGACTGGTCTGTATCTTCGACCGATCGTGACTCCTGGAAGAGTGTCGTCCTCGGCAGTGCAATCTGACAGTATTGCTCGATCGGAAGGCACTTTGGCCTAGATGATGATCTTCTACGTAGTGGAGGAAGCTCGGTGACATATGCGAGCACGCGCGACGACATCCTTTATTCTTGAAGCTTGGCTTAAAGGTACGTATCCTTACTACCTAGAAATACTTAAATCGGCGATGTATCCGACCAATTCACGACGTAACGCCAGACTGAACAACACTTCGAGCGCATCTGCAGACATCCCTCTCGAGACATGGCACCTGCACGATCCTATGGCTTGCCATGGCACCTGATCTATCCCTTAGCGGTAAAGGAATTATGTATGAGCATTACGTCCCGAACTGATACGCTTGCCAGGCAATGGTCTTGGTCGCGATTCCCGCCTTCTCCAGTGCCGATTCGATCCACTTCGTCTCGGCCAATTCTCCGACCATGCAAATCAGGTTTGGAAGCAAGAGCTATTGCGGCTACAACATTACACAAACAGAAGGCGTTCAAAAGCACGAGCCGCTCGGTTGCGTGTCGGCCGGATTCTCCTACATCATTGATCAGAAGGCGATGAGCATGTATCTTCCGAGCGCTATCACTGTTTCCTTGTCCAAAGCAGCGGCGATGTTGATAGTTTGTAAGTATCCCTGCCGTCAAACAGAAAACTTTGCTGCTAATCACCCGTCATAGCCTTCGTTTTTCTCGTTGTCGCGATCGTCTTGGAAGTGTGGACCACCGTGTACTCCAATACCGGCGACCCAAACACAGATCGACTATACACTCTCGTGCTGCTTCACTATACAATGGCCATGGCAATAACGTTCTATGGTTGGCTATGCTTTATCGTACTCGCCGCTGTTTGTGGATCCGCTAGTAACGCAAGTGGGCTAACAGAAGGGTACATAGTCATTTGGTGGGGTAACGGATGTTGGTTGGTTTTGGCGGCAGCGATCGTTTTGCTACCCTGGGCGTACGAGGCCGTAAGGTGGCGGAGCGTGGAGAACAACAAGTTCGGCTAGACCAAGAACATTCAGAGTTTATGGCCGGGACGGCATGGCTAAATCGGAGCCCATTCTACGTGTAAATCTTGTATTCATCCCATACAATCTTATAGATACATGTGCGCGAAAGCGGGAGGCGAAATCAAAGTCTAGGAACATCTGGAAAGCCTGACTGTTGGTGTTGCTTCCAAGCTATAATTACATGTTTACATACTGTCCATTGTCACGTCACGCCTAAACCCGGACTCGCTTGACAGTATGAGCCGTCACATCGACAGCGCTGGTCTTGCTGGCAACACTCTCGCTGCGTTGTCTTCTGGCCGAAGCAGCTTGGACAACCGGCGTATTCATGTGTTTGTGCTTGCGTTCGTTCAGGCTCGAATGCGCAACGACAGGCGTCTGCAAGGCTGTAGAGGCACTGGAAAAGCTGCTGGCGAGGCCCATGAGGGACTGCATGCCCTGATGTTGAGCGTGATGATGCTTGTTGACTTGGCTGAACGGATTGGTCTGCAATCCGTTGCTTGCAGTCAAGAAGGAACTAGAGATGTAGGATGACGAGCGGTTGCGAGCCCAGACGGACATGAAGAGAATTCGTCGTTGACGCCTGGCCGCACATCAGCATGAGATTGGCTGGAACCATGTTCGCTAAAAACTCACTTGCAATAGAAAAAGTAATTCACGGACCAGAGCAATCCTCCTCTGTGTCTACCGGAAGACTGGGATACTCTTCTTGAGTCGGCATTGCCTTCCTCCTTGTCTTGCCCGCTGCTCCTGCGTTGATGAAGTGCACCCTTGGCGCCGCCAAAGTCGATATCGTCCTCGTCGAAATCCAACATCATCCCTCCATCCAGGGTCGTATCGTCTTCTTCGTCGATATCCGACATGATGTCATCGTCGTCACCCACGATCCGCTGAATGGAGCTCGCTTCGTCGTCGGTAAGGGTTTCATCGTATATATCCTCCTGGTGCGGATCCGCTTCAGCACTGGGCACGTAGGAGTAGACGACGCATTCGTCGAGGGCGATGACCTCTCCCAAAACTCGCAGGAGGGTCGGATGCGTCATTGACGCCAAGGGCGGCGAAGCCGAGCTGATCGCGGATGAAGCTCCAAGGGAGAATGACAAGGCGGGCGGTGAGTGTAAAGTGGAAGGATAAGATCCATAGGATCGCCTACAAAAAGGAACCCGTCAGTTTCCAAAATCCACAAAAAATCGAGTGAGCCCCAGGTTGTCCGTGCGTGATTCTCCCATCGCGTCACCCGAGGTGATTTACGCGATATCGCCAACTCCGATCTATCGCTTTACGAGACATGGGGAACCATTCGACAATTCGACTTACGGGCTACTTCCATTAGCATTGCTTCCCATGTTCATCACCCCAGTCAACGCTCCCAGCACTCCTTGCACTCCTCCGGGTTCGCGTTGAAACTGATCGGCACGAACAGACGAAAAGTCGTGATCCGGGTACGCCAAGTTGAGCGTCGAAACGAGCAGCCAGTGCGTCTGACGTGCGTTCTTGTCGTCGAGAGATCCAAAGGGACTGTAGAGACCAGAAGCTCTCATCTCTGGCGAGATGGAAAGTCTACAAGTGGACATGAGTCCACCGCGAGACGCGCATGCAAGACCATCATGACCTACTCATCCAGCTCCTCCACTTCACTGACCCACATCTCCTCCAGGTTCTTTCGCAGCTTCCTCTCCTTCTTGATCTCCTTGCAACTGTATGCCTCCAGTCGGGCATTGACCTTGCACTCTGCAGACGAATAGGCCAGAGCCTCTGATAATTTGGATAGAGAGGGGATGTCGAGGAATTTCATGATTTCAAGTCGTTCTGATCGATGTTGCCAGTTCTCGTATTGATGGTCGACGTATTGTGGGTTAGGATTGAACGATTGCTGAGGTATGAATAGAATGTCCCGATTGTCGAAATACCTCCTTTCTTTGTCTGCTGGAATCGTACGGCTGTTGACAATCCGAAATTTCCCGGTCTAATCCCTCTCTTTCAGCAACACAGAATCGATCGTCAAGGGGTACCTGGCAAGTACTCTCGACGAAGGTCGTTTCTGCGAAGGTGTGAAAGCCGGATGACGAGACTCGATGATGAAAACGGAAGACAAGTCGATTCCCCCTCGCTACTGGCTTGCTCGAGAGTTGTCTTCTTGGGATGCTGTTTGGGCGATAGCGTTGCGGCGCGTACGTGCGCGACGGCGTGGGTGTGCGTGTCTGATGTGATGCTGTGTTGAAGACTATCGAAGAGAGGGCAACCAACGTTCCCGATCTGCTATCTCTCTATCAGCATACCCCACGTTCGCCGTGCCCTGGCCTCCATCCCCGCCGGGCGTCGGGACTCTCCGGTGACCAATCTCGCCCGTTTGGGCAATAACACGCACGGCAGGATTATTTAGGCCAGAGTCGGGAACGCGTCATTGCGCACGCACGGGAATGTCATGTGTTCATGTCTCGTTACTTGCTTACCTGCCTACTTGCGTACGTAGATGACCCATACAACCCGATTTACAATCTACAACTACTATAACCTCGAGTGTGACCGCAGATCAGCATCTGCACACAACCGATACCGCCTTCAACGCGGCTGCGACAAACGTTGATACTGCTGTAACAAAGCGGCATGTTTCTCGTTCGCAGCCTATCGGCACGAATGTCATCAGAAATTGAAATAGACAGGTCTCGACAAGCACGGCCTACCTGTGATATCGTGATGTACGATTTTGTCGGCGACGTCAGGTCATCCCGATACTCGGGTCCAAGATCGCCTGATGACACTTGTGCATTCATATCATCGCTTTCGTCTACCGAATCCAAAAGATTTTTCGTTTGATTCATATACTGCGGAGGCAGAGGGATTGAGACGATGTGCTTTGACAAGCCATTTGTGACTTACCTTTGGCGTCTTACAGAACTGCTCGTATGAAAGCAATCAGCTCTGAAATCGGCGCTCTCTCAGGCGGACTCACCTTTGGCACAGAATCCGTCGCCATCAATCGGAAAATATACCCCTGTATCCGCTCATACAGCTTTACCATCGACTGCAACTGACTCGCATGCAGCGTCTTAGCCGCCATCGCCGGATCCAGAGTCCCCTTGATGACTGCCGCAGCACCTTCCCGTGCAGAGACGTCGGCGACGATCTTGCTCATGTAGGCTACAAGCTCTTCACGGAGGTTGTGGTCAATATTCAATTCACATGACGAGGTTGGCGCGAGGTATGCTGCTCGTCATCTCAGTAGGCTTTCACGGACGGCTTGATGCGAACTACTCACTGTTATATATCACGAACGCCATCGCGATCAAATCCCGCTGATGACGCTGCATTACCGCAGGTCCTGCTGTGCGTTTGTCCCCTGCCCTCTGCGTACCCGGGACAGCCGTCGCGGAGCTCGTCGTATTGAAACGCCTTTTGAAGTCCTGCACGTCCAGCCAGAAGCTCAAATTCTCCTCGCAAAAGTTGGAACGCAAGAACTCCTCGAAAAGCAGACCGCAGATTCGGCTCCTCCAAGATTTGTCGCAGTTTCGTCGTGTAAGAGTCTTTGAGTTGCATCTTGTCCATTGACACCGAGAGATAATCTTTCCGCATTGGATCCGTCGTGCTGGACTTTCGCGTGATATGGCCGGGTTTCTGGGATATCTTGGGTGTCCCGACCTCACCGTCTTCCGATGATACCGCGGAGAGACTATAGGTCGATGGTGGACCGGACAATGACCTGTGCGAGTCGACAGTCCACCTTGCCACGCGCATGCCTTCCGGCGTGATTTTGTACATTGCCTTCTCGCTGAAGAGAAATTCCGCCTCCGCAAGCTATGACCAAGGGTCAGATAAATATTATTGCGAGCAGGAAGACTGACTTGCAGTTTCGGCATCCTCCTGAAGCGACTTGGGTCCACGGACAACGACTAGCTTTGTCGGATCAACAAGCTTGCCAATCTTTTCCGGCACCAACGCAATGAAACCGAATCGCACGAATTGCGCCGCAATCTCTGACGCCTCGTCCTTTCCCACCAGAGTAGTCAAATCATTCAGCCACTCAATAGCCGCCTCTGCAGAGAAAACGTATTCCTGCCGTTCCGCCACTGGAGGTAATTGATTTGCCTTGACGGTCTTGGGCGTTATCGGATATGGGCTGGCTTTGTAGACAGTGATGCCTAAGGCACGATCCGCTTCATGCAAGCTACTTGCTGAAAGATTACCCATGGACTTGCCCGCTGCGCCCAAATTCCCTATTCCAGGCTTTCCCGTTGCGGATGGCGCCAAATTCGGATGTTTCCCGACGAACCGGCGGAACAAGATCTCCATGACGGGTCGACTCACCAGCACCTCGTCGTCCGATGGGCGGCGTTCCAGATGAAGCAGTCGCATGCATATGGGCTGTTCCGCAAAGACCTTGAGCAAATGATCGGCCGAGATTCCGTTCTTGGTAATAAACCGCTCGAGAATATGCAGTCCTTTGGGCGTGATGGTGTATACCCCGCGGTCCTTGAACTGGGAGGCTTTTGGGTCTGCTGCATTCTCGATAAGTCGTGCGTCCATAAAATACTGACAGATACCTTTGGCCATATCGCGCGTCATGCTAAATGTCGTTGTCGTGGTTGTGGTGATGACCTTGGTAGCATCATTGGGATCCGGCGAACGCGTCGACTGCGAGAACTTCAGGGTTGATAAATTGTGGGCTGCTTCCTCGCTGCAAAAGCAAGCGATTAGCCGAGAATCCAGAAGGAAGAGAGCATGGGGCATACACCGTAAACGAGTTGGGATAATTTCTGAATAAGTAGCGGTGATTGCCCAGCTCCAGCGAGACGATCAAGGTTGCGAATAGGTCATGGGTGTCCTACGAAAACAGCATCAGCACTGTATCACTACAGCACCTGAAGCAGGCTGACCTTGACGAATGGCCTCCCCCTTGCTGTCGTCTTCATCACATGTGACTTTGAAGATGTAGCCATGACAGCGGGTTGTGTTCTCGAGGAGATTGCAAAGATGTGCCAACCACGAGGTGTTTATCGGATTTGTATGTCCGGTAGTTGATAACCAGCAGTTATGCTTGTTGAAACGTCAAGCAAGACTAGAGGCATAAAAAGAACTGCTGGAGAGGACACAAGAGATTCAGTCTGATGTGCTCAAAACCCCAAGCTCCGTCAGCTGGTCCGTCGTGTACCTTGGAAGGCAGATGGAACACCGCTGATCTTTGCGCCTTTGATGCAGTGATCTTTCCCTTGATGGCCCTTTGGGCTGGAACAGCTGCTGGAACGACATCTATTCCAAGACTTACAGTCGTCGCTTCTGTATAGCTCAAATCGGTCCGCTCTTTCTGTCTCTTTGATGGGTTCGGTATCGATTCAGGGAGGAAGTGGTGATTTGAGGGCGGGCCGATGAGGCGGGATGAAGAGGTCTTCGCGTCCGAGAAGTAGGTCCAGCTATGATTGCACTTTATCATCGTCATCCGGTTTCGACCTCCGCCTCAAGACATGATCCTTCGAGCAGCGATGTATGGTGAGCGACATTGTCTTGCTAGTGTTGTCTCTCCGTGTATTTTGTGTCGTCTGTGCCAGCTCCTGTGCCTCAGTGCCTGGCACGTCGATCTATAGGGAACAATGTAAAACCGCAAATGCTGAACAATGGGTCGAACAATGCAAAGCCTCAATGTATCACTTCGTTAGTTAGTCCGTCCACTCTGATTGTCGTAGGTTCAAGGCCCACACAAAGTAAACACGGCAACACAGCGCGCTGGCGGAATGTATTTGAACTTGTTCCCTCATAAAATCCCCTAAACGAACCCTTAGCTTTGCGAGCCGTTGTCTTTCGGATGAGCGCTGAGCGCTGAGACCTGAGACGAGGTCAGCAAATGGAAGAGCTCGCACTGATTGAGGGCTCGCCAGTGTGGCGATTGACTCGGGTAAATAGTACCTGCTCCAGCGACGACAATCTATTGAATGCTGCCGTTATAAGATCACATCAATTCGGGCGGACTACAAACGATGCAGACTCATCGCCACAGTGCCGCTAGGTATACAACTGGAGCCCGGGTATGAGTTTACAATTACATCCCTTCCTATCGAAAACTTTCAATTCATTGTCGGATGTCTGCTTAGAGCCGATTCCTTCAATGTCCCCAAGCTCCTTGGTGCCCCTTGAGCATCAATACCAGCACCCGGAGCATTGTATCTTGCTGAATACAGACTGCCCGGTGCAGCCGAAATTTCGTGGACTCCTTCCGAGGTATCGAGAGCCTGCTCATTAGGGTGGACAGTCGTAGGCGAAAAGGCGGACAACAAGGCGTCCTCATGTTTACTGTCATTCGAGCTCGATCGGGGCTTACGGCCCTTGTTGAGGGAGAATGTCCGTTCGGGAGACCCAGCGCTACTCATACGACGCAGTGGATTGTCGCCTTCATCGTAGGCAGGATCGGAGAGCTTGAATGGAGCCATGGACTCGTTGGCGTTACTGCGACTACGGATATGCGTTAGGGAAGGTTGTGTTGGAGGATCAAACATTCGAGGTGATCCAGGGTATGCAGAAGAAGCAACAACGCTGCAGTAAAAAGCTAAGCCACCGCGGAAACAAAGATGGGAAGGGGTCCTTCTCACCTGGAACGCCTTGTCGCCCGTCTTGCCAACCTCTCGGCATCATCTCCGATGGGCTTTTCTTCCACCACCTTGAGGTCCTTGGGAAGCATCACAGCTCGATCGATCTACGGCAGGAGGTGATAAGCAAATGGCTTGCTGGAATAGACGATTCTGAACTCACGGCTACAGGCAAACCTCGGTGTCGGCCTCGGATCATAACCAAAATGATAACGACCTTCGACAGTGGTTTAAAAGCTCCGCAAAGACTGTGAAGATCCTGTCAGATCCTCTTCCATCGACAGAAAGAGCTTGCTCACGAAAAGTTGTCGTATCCCACACCCAAACTCAAGCCGACCGTTCCGTAGGCAGAGACAAGTTCAAAGATAATGTTGAAAATTGAAAACCACGGGGCATTTTCTTCGTTGTTCAGTTGCCCTCGCTGGAAGTGGGTGAGGATATGTGACATGTGGAGCTTCAAGCGCAACACACCTCGACGATGCAGACAACCCACAGAGCCCCAGCCAGCCACCAGATATCGAATGCAAGCTGTCGACGAGCACTAAAATAACATCAATCACCACGACCCCCTTCGCTATATGGATGACTTACTGCCATCCAAGATACTTGGTGATCGCCTGCGGTCCCTGATCTTGTGGCTCCTCATCTTCTTCGGGAACATCATTGAAGACACCGAGAGATTTCTCTTCATACACGTTGGTCGCTCGCACACTCATGGCGATCGGGTAGCTAGATGAGAAAGTCTCTCAGCACGTCTGCATGCGACATGCAGGTCGACGACGTACACTGATATGTATTCTGCGACAATGACAAGAACAAACACGGTTAGTTTCCGCAAACACGAATATCACCACGACAACCTACGCATGATCACGTAGAGAACCCTAGTCGTAGGAGCAGCAGATTAACATCCACTTCGCAAACGAATCGGGGCTTATACTCACTTGACAGCAGGAGCCAACGCATTCAAAGGCACGATACCGAACCCAGCTGCACGCACAGCGGCTGATTGAAGGAAAGCTGCAGCGATACGTTTGCCGACGGGGATAGCTTCGATGACCCTAGGTAGATGGATGTTTTAGGAAATGCAATGCGCCGGAAATGCAAGACTTACGGGTTCCCGATGTCCAACACGAGGAAGCACACCCAATCTGTCAGACTTCGAGGAGGTCAATGCTCGTTCATATTCGCGAGAAGAACTACGCACGTGAGCGTGATCATGACAAAGATAAGAAAATATGTCTGAGTACGAGGGAACAGATAGATGAAGCATCTTTGCACGACAGTCCCGTCAGTTCAAGTGACTCAAGCCCTTACTTCGGCCTCACCGTCTTGGGTGGTCCAGCAGAAACTGCAAAGTCTCTCGGACTCTAGACCCGTCAGGCGTCAGGCGATATATACTCCAACTGCATGATGAACGTCAGAGGTGTAGGCGACGCGCAACTACGCAACATAGACTGACATGATGCCGCGCAAACTGTTAGGATTTGAGTCAGTAAAGGAGCTATTGCAGGCGTATGTCCACTCACCAAATCGGGAAAGCAGTGTTACCGGCGAAGATCAGGAGAAAGATGACTGTTACCAGTTTGAGTGAACAGTCCGCTGAAGCCTATGAGAAAAGGCTTACCGGCAATCATAACGTATGCCGTTTGGAATGGCACCATCGATTGATCGCACAATGACATGCCGGTATTCGAGAACGCCGAGACTACCTGGAAGGCCGAGAACCAATATTCCGGTACGTAGCGAAATTGAGCTTTGAAAACATCTTGGTAGTCTTTCGCTTCGATGTACGGCCCGACGATGATGAAAGCAAAGACTTGACAGCAGATGTAGTACTGCGAACAGGTCAGTCAGATTCCCTGCAGTCCTGAAGGAACCTACCAATAACACTATCCAGAACAGCACACGCAACGCCCGATATTCGACACCTCCAAGTTCGTCGTGCTCCTCCTTAGTCAGATCGTGAAAATGACTGTTGCGTCCAACGACTATCGAGGGCCATGAGCGGGATCGAGCAGACTCGACAAACCGACTTACCGGCGTCAAAACTGATATACCCAACCTCCTTGACCTCGGGATTTGTCGGGGCGGTACTCGCCGGATTGGAAAAGGTCCGCTGCATCGTAAGCGTTCTCGCCAGCTTCTCCGACTGTTTGGGGAATAAAGTCTCGAATCCGGAACGCAAGAGAGCAAGCGGAGTCGGGAAACCGCCAAAGCCTGTAGTTTTTGCTGTCTGGTTCAGGGTCATGGTACGCGGGAAACCCGAACTGTCGTAGGTGCTCGTGGCGGGAAGTATGCGACCGCCACTGGACGCCGCCGTTCGTCGTGTCATCGCTGCAGTATAATAAAGATCAGCATCATGACGAGGGTAGCCAGATCATACTGACTTCTCGTCACCGGCAAACCTTGACCAGCGTTCATGCTTCTAATTGTCCCAGTCCTGGGCATGTAACCCGTTGTCCGTGCCTGCGAAGGATACACGAAATCTCTATTCGGTGCACCGGCTCCTGGCATACCTGCAACGGCAACCGAGCCCCTATTCGGCCGGCCTTTGTCAACATTATCATCGAATGCGATCGTTTTCGTCCGGGGAAACTTTTCCTCATTCGACAGGGGAGCCAAGTGATTCGTCGGCTCGGACGAGCGTCGCGCTTCTTGCGGTGGTTCGGACGAGTGGTTCTCCGGGCTGTGGACTCGGCTGAGCTCCGTCGGGCTTTCCGTGTAATACTCAGTGCCCGGCTGTATCGTGGATTCCATGACGCCCTCGGCATTGTTGAGGATCGGTTCCGGTGGCGGAGGTGCAGGACGAGTCTCGTTCAACTCGTACGATTCCCTCGGCGGAATGACTACCTCTGACGTAGGTCCCTCCAATGGCGAATGATACCATCCCATGGGGTTCACCAGACCCACGCCGCCACCCTCGACTCGTTGAATCATGTCCGTCCTCAACTTGGTCCCCTTCCAACCTTTTCCCTTTTTCTTCCCCATCTTGCTGC
Organism: Naganishia sp. PT2105A-2; assembly: GCA_023628115.1. Classification (NCBI taxonomy): domain Eukaryota; kingdom Fungi; phylum Basidiomycota; class Tremellomycetes; order Filobasidiales; family Filobasidiaceae; genus Naganishia; species Naganishia sp. PT2105A-2. Next base: position 16,164 of record JAMALG010000086.1, on the reverse strand, counting down.
CTGAATGCTGCCTATCCGGCATTGGAGGTCGTTTTGGGGTAAACGACTCAGAGTGCCCTTCCCGATGAGCCTTCTCCAGACTCGAGGGCGATGACGGATGTGAATCCTCCGATCGAGCCGCTCGCGGTTCCTCGAGCGAATGTCGCGGCGTGTTCTCCGCCGTTGTCGGCGCCGAGTGCCTGAATAGATCCGTCCAGCGCAGTTTAGCCCCTGTCGGCTGTGGTCGCTCTTGCATGGATGGCCCCGGATGGCTGAACGACTGGGAAAGCCTTCTGAGCTTTTTCAATGGCGACTGCAGGCCGCCCTCTGCCTCTTCCCTTCTCGCCGCTTCGAGCTCTGCCTGCCTGCGTGCCTCGATGATATGCCGAAATTCTTGCCGGAAAAAGTATTGCCGGACCATGATCATGACGAGACTGATCGTGATGATGTTGCCCATAATCATTTGCACGAACAGGAGTGACTGCTGGTATCCGTTTAGTTGACTGAGATTGTTCGTCGCCAATCCAGTAACGGTCATGGCGGAGACACACAGAAACAGGCAGTCAACGTAGTCTATATGGTATTCAGTGTTGGCGCCGTAGAATATTCCGGAAATGATGAGCGGAGTCTGAGAAGCATCAGTATGTGAGGAGGAAAGGTACAACGCCGACTTACGATGATGAAATACAGCATGTGTACACGATAGAAGTTCAAACTCCCCGTGATGAGCTTTCTGAACTTTACCCAGAACGGCTGATTTAACTCGCGCATCCTCGCCTCCGTTTCATCGTATCCCGTGCCCGATTCTACCAAAGTCGACGACTGCATCGTCGCCGGTCCCGCCCCGCCGGGATTCATCATCTCGCGAAACCCATCACGCCAACCTTGTTGCATGGCGACGCAGCTCGAAAATCGTTGCCGTACGCGAGAATGTCGAGAATCTACCGGTTGCTGTCAATGCGTCACGCCGATCGCCGACGTCCGTCTTCGACGGAAGGAAGCGTCTCCTATGCCTCGAGGCTTCTAAGGATCGACAGACGGGATCGACGCCCCTTTCCAGCGATCACCCCTATCCAGCACCTATAACGGGCACGAACCGGAAAGGTGACTTCCCTCAGGTCACGTGTCGACGTCGATCGCGTGGCAAGGTGATCGGCTGAATTTCGAATATAGCGTGCAGATGGCAGTTTATCCAGATGGAAGACAGGCCAAACGTGCTATTGCATTCATTCTGCATCATCATGTCCGCCATTGCGGCCCGGAAAGCAGCCCTCCTGCTTCAACAAGCCGCCCACGCGCTTCCGGTGCATACAGCTCTGGAAGCTGTCCCTCCCGAAACGACACCGCAGGACGTTCCGCAGGCTGCCTCATCACGCAAGACGTATTCGAAGAAAGATAACGCAGGCAAACTCAATAAGGGGCAGAAGAGCAAGAATCCGAAGAAAGCGGAAAGCTCACGTACAAGTCGCCGTCAATCCCCAGTGCAATCTCTGGTAAAGATCCGCGATGAACCGGAAAATCAACTCGAAGACCGCGTCTTTGTCGAGATTGACGTGGTTGACCGCCGGTCAGCACAGGAAACGGAAGATGAATCAGAGCAGGAAATCCAAATTCATGCAGACGCGTCACTAGAGGCATTACGAGCGCCCTCCGCGGACGTCAGCGACGGCTCCGATTTCGAGTTTGACTTTGAAGAGTCCGGGATCCTGTCCGCCAACGGACGACCGAGAAAGAAGCGGAGAATCGATGCTGATGGGGATGCTGTATCAAACTTTGTTCCCGTTGAGGGAGTCAATGTGCATGCGATCTCTGCGGATACCATTGAGCGCATACTCCCGGATTTACCGAAAAGAAGGGGAGTCCTGGTTGTCTTGAATATCGGTGAAGTGAGTTACTACGGTTACAAGCCGAAAACCTCTGCTGATATGTTCTTAGACTATCGTCTTGAGCGGAGCTGCTCGAATAACACCCATTCAAGGCAGGCTTTCACTGTTCTCCTCAACAATATTCCCGTCGAAAACGCCAGTCTCCTATCCAGTCTACGCTCCTTTGACACACCCGCTACCAACGTTATCGTCCTCGGGGGCCGCACCCGTCACCGTCCTTCCTCGCCTCCTCGCTCAACTACCTGAGAACACTGCATCTATTGCTCCGACAGTCACCGTCTTCCTCATCCAAGATCTGACCACGGGTCTTTCCGCGATGCCGGGCGCAGCCGCGGGCTTGCACAAAGTATTCCCGGAAGGTCGCGGTGCATTCGGTCTCCCAGGCGTCCACCCCATCTTTCATTCCGCGTCGAGCCCCATCTACCGTTATACTACTCCGCCATCATGGCACGAAGCACTAGAGCGTTTGGGCTGGTCACCTGCTGAGCAGACGGAAGAGATCGAGGAGACGGAAGAATTGAAGGATCCAGCAGCGCCATTTGTCATGATCGTCAAGGGGGCGAAGCGTAGCGGGAAGAGTACATTCGCGCGAGAAGCGGTGAATCGGTTACTACAAAAGTGAGTGCTCCCTACGATACGCTTCGGAATACTGCTGATGTATTTAGGTACGAGCGCGTCGCATATCTCGACACTGATCTTGGACAGAGCGAATTTGGGATCGGTGGATCCGTTGGGCTGTACCTGGTAGATCAACCACTCTTCGGTAAGTGTGGAGTTCCTGACTAATGACTTCTGGCTAACCCATTACAGGTCCCGCATTCACTCACCCCTTGGCACCGCTTCGGTCACACTTTATCGGCGCTCTTAATCCCCGTCTTTCATCCGAACAGTATCTCGCAGCTGTCGGCCAACTCCTTGACCAGTACCGCTTCGAGGTTCAATACCCTATCAACGCAACAGAGTCCTCAAGAATATCCGAAGTCGTGCCGCTCGTTATCAACACTCAGGGCTGGGTTAAAGGCCTCGGCGGAGACCTCCTCCTGGAGATCGAACGGCTCGCCGAGCCATCTTATACATTCACCTTTGCCGAATCAGGTGGCGCAGAAGCCGATGGCGACCAGTCTTTCCAGGCCGAGGACTTTACCTTTGAGGAATCCGATATGCACCTTCGGAGCGGTTTTGGTGTCGTTTTCCCGCTCCAGCCGATACCCGTGACACCGCTGTTGTCCCGCTTCACTGCCTCAGACATGCGTACGCTTTCCACCATTTCATACCTGCACTCTCGCGCTGCTGAAGGCGACAATGTCTTCTGGGACTTTTCCGCACCGCTGGCGACTCACGCACCGTGGCAGGTCAGCACAGATACCGTCCTCAAGGAGGTCCACATCACAGGTGAAGGCTCAGACGGCGTCCTCGAAGAAGACTTGACTCTCGCGCTCAACAACCGTCTCGTCGCCCTTGTCGAACGCACAGACGGAACGTCCGAGGGTTTCTATACACCTGGTCGCAGCCTGCCATCACCAAGCGAAAGTCACTGCCTCGGCGTCGGTCTCATTCGCTCAATATCACCCGACGGGAAGACTATCCATCTCCTTACGCCGCTTCCTGCAGCCGTACTGAGCCGGGTAAGTGTCATGATTGCCGGGGAACTGGAACTGCCCGTTTGCGGTATGCTCGACTGGCGACTTCCGGCGCACGCGTCGACACGTCCCACTTCCCTATTCGGCGTGCCGTGGGAGGAAGTTCCATTCTTAGTCGAAGGGAAAGATCAGGGCGTCGGTATGGCAAGACGAAAGTTCAGAAGGAACATCATGCGGCGATCCCAGGCTTAGTAGTTTGCCCTGAGAGCTCGTGTCACGGGAAGTACATGACATGATGTGCAATAGCCAACCTCATGCAAAAAACCGTCTCACAAGTGTTTCGTGCCGTGGTATCTTCTGCCCTACCAGCCGTGGTGGCTTCGCGTCCACCATCCCTGCACTCGATAACCCGAGTGACGGGATAAAGTGCTTGTTATTGCGATTAAAGTCTGCCAAAGTCGAGCGTATCTTGCTCTGAGAGACTCATCAGCTGCATGATCACAGGGTCAGCGGCCGAGCTCACGATTTCGGAGACGCCCCTGAGCTTTTCCAGATCTATACGCAGAAAGTCTAGCGTTTCTCTACGTGTTGCGATGTCCGGCAAAGCTAAGGGTTCCGCGACGTTCATCAGCATTGGTTTCCACACGTATCCTATCGCCCTAGCCATTTCCTGACGTACCCCTAGTTGCTCTTACAGCCTGCCTGTAGGACTTGCTGATCTCGGTCTGTAACATGAACTAAGATGTCGGTCAGGCTCTGTGGTTTCAGGATTCGAGCAGTTCCAGGACGCACGTGTTGAAGAGTCAGGCCGTTGCCGCCCGCAATCGCATGACTGAGAGGCTTCATGACCGCGTCCGTTCCAAAGTTGACGCCCCACGAGTCCAGGAGGACGCTGGGACAACAGCTCGGTGTCAATGACTCGATGTTGTCTGCTTCGTCGTCTTCGTCTTTCTCTTCTCGTCAATGTCTCACTTGCAATCCCGATCGCTCGTCGGATTTTTGCCCGAGCACCACCTCGACCTCTTGGACCCTATCCTTGGTGTCTTCGATCAGCGTTTCTTTAACTTCGCTTGATGGCCTTGCTCCGATGAACGTCACGTCCGTTCACTCGCCTCTCAGCGGACTCAGTGGCATACCGCGATGAACACTAGGATTGTCGCGAGAAAGCATTTGTCATCGTTGCGACATGCGACTTTCGGAAATAACCCTACCACGTCCAAGGCGATAGATTTCTCGATACTGAGCAGTGATATGATACAGTGATCTGTCCCCATACAACGCACCGCGATGGGTAACCCTCTCCCTCACTCCGTTCGAACCTGCACCAATTCCCCTAAACCAACCGCTCCGTCGTACCCTCTGACGCCCGACTGAATGTTCCCGCCGGCACCCTCGAGCCGACTGTCACGCCCGACTCCGGAGCCGCCCCATCCACTGATCTCACCGGGACCTCCGCCCGGACCCCCCCCTCTGTCTGCCCTTGCGTCATTTTCCGCTGCAGTCTCTCGGCCTTGTACTTTTCTAGCTGTTCCTTAACGCCTGCCTGCGTATGCGGAGGTTTCTAGCAAAGGAAAGAGGAAGGCATCAGCGCTGCTTCCAATAAGATGCTTCTACACTCACATGCGTCGTCTCGTAGTCTGGCCAAATCTTTTTTCCATACTAGACAAGCAGAAAGACCGTCAGGATCTTACAAGTCATTTGGTTTTAAGATATTTCACTCACCGGAACAACATAACGATCGTACCACTCGGGATCACCAAAGTACAAAATCGAAGCTGTCGGTACGGCAAGGTACATCGCAAAGCGGAGGATTTCCACTATGAGCGATCATTGTGGTAGCTGGTCAGCGGAGACGGCTTTGCGCCGGGCAAAGTCTGTGACTCACAATTCGGTCCACCCATTCTAGATTGTGTGACCTTGCAAGTTATCGACGCGAAGCTCTGGCAGTCGACTGGATTGAAAAGAGGTATGCCAGAGGAATATCGATGATGAAGCAGCCGGTCAAGATCATGAAACACCTTGAAACGACTTGCGCGGATGCAGCCGATCCGGGTTTCGTGACTTTTAGTTGGCCAACTCTGGCGCAGGTATCCTTGCCTTTCATGCACTTCTTCGCCTCTCTGCCATTCATATGACCTGACGGTAATTCCGACATATTCGACACCTATTGTTTCGCACTGTACATATACATGACATAGCTCGTCCAGCGATACATCATCTACAGCCGTCATCATGCGCTGTACCCAACGCTAACATACCCGGGGCATCCGGTTAAAAGGTAAAGCAGCGAAATTGAAAGAACCGAACAGGTCCTGTCCCTGTGACACGTTTCGGCACGCGGATCATCTCGATCCCTTGATATTCTGACTAAGCCACTGCAGACCCTCGAAAAGTCCCTCGCCCGTCGTCGCGCAACTGTGAGGCACACATTGCCACGACATATCAGTCACCCACCTGCATCGACTCGACGAAAGACATACCTTGGATGCACAAACCACGACCGGTCCTTCATCCGCTGCAGGCCCAGCCTTTCCGTCACCTGCGCCGGACTCAACGCTACACCCCTCATCAGCCCGTCAACCCGACTAAAAACTGAATAACGGTCTCACCTCCCGGTAGATCCTGTTTATTCGCAAACACCAGTAACAGGCAATCCCGCATCTCCCGATCTGCGAGGATTCGTTCGAGCTCTGTGCGCGCTTCGTCGAGACGATCTACGTCTTGTGAGTCGATGACGAAGATTAAGCCCTGAGTCGGGATCGTCAGCGATGTCTCTTGTTGATGACGACCGAGCTGACCTGTGTTCCTGTGTAGTAATGCCTATTTCACGCGTTAGAACATACCCTGCATGCCCATACACACAACTCACCTCCACAACGGCCGAATCTTATCCTGCCCACCGACGTCCTACACAGCTCATGAGCTTACCCACACCCTCTCCATGCCTCGCATACGCACCCAGACATTAAACTTGACATTTTTATACGTCACCGTCTCGACGTTGAACCCAACCGTCGGTATCGTCGTCACCGATTGATTCAACTTCAACTTGTACAGAATCGCTTGAACGATCCAACACGATCAGCCACCTCCGACACGAGAATCAGGGCCGAAGCGAAGGACGTACTGGTCTTGCCCGCGGCGTCTAATCCGAGCATCAATATCCGCATCTCCTTGTTCCCGAACAACTTGCCTATGATGGATCGTCAGAAGGGGTAAGTCCGGATGTTGGAAGATATCACGGGATGAATGGTAGAGCGGCATGAATGGAATGGTATGAACATACCCATGGCTTTACTCCATTGTCCGCCCATACTGTGTCTCCTCCGTTCTGCCTATGTCCGATAATGATGCACGTTGATGCCGTACAAGCGATCCGTGAATATGCTCGCTGCTCTCAACTCCTTCTCCGTTTCTGCTTTTATTGAACACGCAGCGTGAAAGCGTACGTCAAAAGTTGGTCCATTCAGCGACGACTCCAAGATGATCATGTGGTTTCCTTCAATTGAGCCCATCGAGTCACTTACAAAGGTGCTCCAATATTTGATTCTCCGCTGTGATCTTCCCTTCAAGGTCTCTCCGTGACGATGCTTTCTGAACGAGACCCGTTCGATGTACGAATATGCGCGATGCTGTGATGGGCTGAATGCTCCGTGCGACGTCCTAGAGTGAGACGATGACGGGTGATGAGCACCGACCGTATCAGCGAACGAACGAACGAACGAACGAACGAACGAACGGACGAACGTTACAAGGATGATGAAGATGGATCAACCCCAGAATGCACCCGTCCATCATTATTGTTGATCGACACTCCCCTCCCCGCGTCATCCTTTCGCTTCCGCCATTACTCATGCGGATGGGTCCGGTCATTTTCGACCATGGCAGTGATGTCGAACCATCGATCAGAATCCAGTACGGTCGCATTCGAGTGTAGATCTCTCGAGTGTCATCCTTGTGCTATGATCTATCTGTATAGTCTGCAACGAGCCGCATAGCAGCAGCTTGGCGGGCACGAATGCCCCTCACCTCGCTCGACCACTTTGGTGTCATGGAATCAGATCAGATATCAACCGCATCACACTGCTGGGCGCTGGCACGACCCTCCTCCTGTCGTCCTCCTGTCGCTTATGCGGCTCGATACGTCGGAGTAGCCCAAGAAGAATCACGAGCAAGACGACCCCCCCTCCAGGACATCAGGGCGTCGGCCTCTGCGCGTCCAGAGTGGGCCTGCATCCGCGAATCCAGCGATCGAGCCAAGTTTCAGACATTCGCTACACTCACCAGCTCACTCAGCTGGCCCGTCTTACAGGAGCGTGTGCTTCCATCAGCTCACCTCCACCTGGCAGAGCACAACACACCCCGCGTCATGTTCTCCAACGTCGTGCCCTCGCGCGGCACAGCGGCCGGCCTGTTCCCCGGCACAAAGCTCGCCACCAACAGGAACCACTACGACCCGGACTTCCAGGCCGTCGTCTTTTGCGGATACGGCGAGTCGTGCGTCCGAGCGATGCCAGAATGACATGCGGTGCTGACGTCCCTCCAGCCTATACCCCCTCACGCAGGGTGAGAATGCGACTCCGAAAGCGCTCCTCCCGATCGGCGACGAAGTCATGATCGACCGCGTCCTCGCCTGGGTCGAAGAAAGCGGCATCATCGACGTCCTCCTTCTCTGTCCGCCGACCCAAATGGTCGCCATCACAAACCACCTCCGCGCGGCCTGGCCTCCGGCTTCGCATGGCCCAGCGACGGATAAAAAATCCTCCCACCCACCGTCATCCGCTCTCAACGCGCGACACCACAACGCCGCCCCTCCCGCTCCCAGCGCACACGGACGCAAGAACCCGGGCGAGACGACCCGTCTCCGAATCGAAGTCCACGGCCTGGACGAACGCGAATCCATGGAATCCTTCACGCCGACCGCCAAAACGGACCCGGACTCTGCCGCCGGCGGCTTCCTCGCCTCTACCACCCGTCCCACGGGCACCGCACCTTCCCACTCCTCGACGGCTTCGACCTCTTCGGAAGATTCGAACGATTCAGACTACATCGCCATTAACCCTGCCACGCCCGAAACATCCGGTACCGCGCGTATCCTCCGACGATGGCGCGACTGGATCCGCTCCGACTTTGTTGTCCTGCCCTGTGACATTTCGCCGCCGGCGTCGCTACCCCTTGCCAAGCTTCTCAACAGGCATCGGAATCAGACGGGCAGCTTGGTGACGAGTCTGTGGTACGAGAAGAGCGAGGTAGAACTCAAGGATCCGGATGGTACGTTTTCATCCCAAGACCGCTCCAAACGCTTCCGCTGATTGCGTCCGCGCGCATACAGCGCCCGAATCGGTGCTGGTCGGGTATGACAAGAAATCACAAGAGCTGTTCATGGTACAGCCCCTCGAGGAACTGGAAGACGACCTCGAGCTACGAATTAGCTTGCTCAATCGGTGCGTCTGCCTCTGCCTTCCCAGACCTCTGCTGACCGTTCCGCAGAGCCCCAACGCTATCCCTTACCACCAATCTCATGGACGCCCACGTCTACGTCTTCCGGCGCGCCGTTCTGGACCTGATGATGTCCAAGGATCCGCGCGATCTAGAGAGTATCAAGGAGAACCTTGTGCCGTGGCTCGTCAAGGGCGGATGGCAAGACGGCGTCCGCGAAAAATGGAATTCAAGTACGTCAATGTTTCCCTTGCTCATCCCACCGCTAACCGAACCCCTTATCCCAGTCCTAAACCACACCCCCGACCCACTCGCCGCCGCCCTCGCCAAATCCACCGTCGCCTCCCTCTCCCTCTCCCCCGCCTCACCCCCAACGCAGCCCGACTACCTCGAATCCACCAACCCCACGAGCCCCTCCAGCCCCGGCAAAACACCTGGCGAGACGCTCGTCGATTTCAAATACAGCCTCACCGGCGCGTCCAGCGGTAAAGCACGACACCGGACAAAGAGTTATCAGCGGCCGGCACCCGGGGATGAGTTGCGGTGTGCGATGGTGGTATATGCGCGGCCGGTCGTGGATACTGTGTCCTCGGGCCCCGGACCGGGGCAGAAGGGACGGCCGCAGCAGCAGGCGGTGGAGAGCAAAGATGTAGAGCCGCCCTTGATGCGCGGGAACACGGTCGCGGGATACTGGGAGCTCAGTCGTCAGGTACGGCTCGCGCGCTTGTCTTTTCTCAAAGAACCACGCTGATCCCCCTCGAACAGTTCCTGCGTGCGATGCCGCCCAACCTCGCCAACCTGCCCGCACGGCATCAACCCGGCGCACCCAGCACGCCGGCACCGACGCCCAACACCCCTTCCACCGCCGAGGGCAAACCCGCGCCCGTCGGAAATGTCGATCCCAAGGCACAGGTATCCGCCGATACGTTGCTTGCGCCCTCGACGCGCGTTGGCGAGCGGACGAATATCAAGAAGTGTATCATTGGACGGCATTGCGTGTTGGGTAAGAATGTCAAGCTTACGAATTGCGTCGTGTGGGACTACGTCGTGATCGCCGATGGGTACGTTTCCATTCCAGCGCTATTTCGGATTCGCAATTCCTGAACTGACGGTCGCTTACTCCTATAGTGCCAAGATCGAAAACTCGATACTATGCAACAATGTCCGCATCGGGGAAAAGGCGCAGATCAAGGACTGCGAGTTGGGCGCAGAGTACGAGGTTGAGGCCGGGGCCGACTTGAAGGGAGAGCGGCTGACGGCAGGAGAGGAGGCATAGAGGGCGTGTTAAGGCACTAGCGGGCAAGCATATGAATTACTGCATGGATGCTTTCTCGGTTCCTGTTTTGCGCAAAAGCAAGTCCGTACCAGAACGGGGTTCATTGGGATTCTTTTCGTCCCGTTTCTCATTGTTTGAGCGATGAAGGTTTCAGGTTCCCTTTGCCCCTTACATGCGAGATAGTACAGCAACGTGCTTGGCGTTCGACTGCCGAACGACCGCGGGGGAGACGTAATACGGCGCCCCAAGGCCGGAAGCCTACCCGATCGCACATCCTGCACCAGGCGTTTCGAATCTGGTGATATCTTGCTTCCAAGCCGTGTATTATCGTACGAATCCATGGGTTCCACTTGATGTTGTTATAATCTGTTGTCCTATGTGGTGAATCGATTCAGACATCGTTACATACATCGACATTCGGCCTCGGTATCGTCGTTTGAGCTGTTCCTGCTGTTCTTGGTTCGCGAATGTATCTCTCGATGAGTCAGCGAGTTGCCACCGAGAGAGACTCTCAGTCGCGACGGCCAGGCTCCTGCCGCACGTACTGCTGTACTCTTCAGTAGTACATCCGATGCTGCCCAGGTCCGAGAGGGGAGCTGACCAGCTAGCTGACCTAAGCAGACGTGGCTTGGGCTGGCCGCTCTCACGGAAACCATCCCTCTTGATATCGCCTTGTCTGAAACTAAAGATCCTGAATTGGTTTTGCTACCTGCCGCATCTTAATGTCGCACCATTATTTAGATACTGCCCTTCGCTCCAGCTTTGAGACTTGCTCTTTGTTCACCTCCTACTATCTACGCTCAAAAGCACTCCAACACTCGTTCTCAATTCACGCCCAACCCAGCGCACTCGCTCGTTCAACAGCAATACTCCATCGCAGAGGATCGGTCCAGTCTCTTACATAGACTACCGCAATGTCAAAACTTCCAGCATCCCGCATCGGGAAATAGTTTGGAGTGGAGTGGATGGGCCCACTCGGCCGTGGCTCCTTTGGCCAAGTATTCAATGCCCGTGAGACTTGCTGCTGTCCGTGACTACACCTGTAGATCTTAAATCTTGAAGTTTGAGCCTGTCTCAAGCAGAATATCAGGCTTCTACCAACGGAAACCGTAAGGCTATGTCACTACTATCGGATACAATGAGCGATGAGACCGGAACATTACAACGAGAGACTATGCGATGCACTTGGTGCAGCTACTAGCAAAAAAGGAGATACACGGTTTCTGGAACCACTTGCGAGACACGAAGCCTTTTCCTGCGCTCTTGGCAGACGGCTGTATAGAGTCTCGTCACTGGGTTCTCGACTCGTCGACGTCGAGGAATCGAGATGCTGGGATCAGAGACACCTGAAGGATACGTTCAGGAGGGCTTTCGCAGTCGCACTTCGCAGTTGATATCGAGGTATCTTGCTGGTTGGCAAAGTCGAGGTAAGCGCAAGAGCAGTTTGAACTGCACTGGGACCGGAACGCGTCGGTGCCACGTTGAGTCTCGGCGTCAATACGCATGGCTTTTGCATACTGTCAGCCTTCGCTTTCTCCAATGATCGAAGACGAGCCGAAGATATGGGGATGTTGCTCTTCGCGCTCGGGCCCAGCAAGATGGTGTGCAAATCATTGTCCGAGCGCAGTCTCCGGGTTGAAGTCTTTGCGGTCGCCGTATTGACTGGGATGGGAATGGCCATGCGAGGTGTCTCGACGGCTTCGGAAGAGTGAGCGCTGGCGCGAAGGTTGTTGCGGCGAGCGATTCGACGAAGGACCGGGCGAGGCGAGACTTGATATGCACCAGTTGAGGAGCCGTTCATCGGAGTTCTACTGGACCAGATATGCTGCTCAATCTTGGAAACCGTAGAGGTCGCGGATGGATGAGCGCGGCTGACAAGGAAGGGAGAAGCCGCAGAAGGTGACTCGATGAAGCCTTTTTGGGCGAATGACGGGGATCCCGGTTCGGGAATCCGTTCGGCCGCGACGATCTTCTGTTCACGCACGGCGAGATTCCTTCGCTTGTTGGACTGTGATTCTTCAATAGCGAGGCGTTCCCGAATGAGCTTTTGCTCTCTCTGCTGCATAGAACGCTGGATGATTGTCTGTTGCTGGATTCTCGCTTGAAGCTCTCGCTCTCTTCTCGCCAAGACACGCTCTTGCGCATCGAGCGCGGCGGAACGATCCATGTTGTCGCGTGCGGAATGGGCGAGCTTGAATTCGAGGTCGCGCACTCTCTTCTTGAGGGTTGCGGCGGTAGACTCTGCCGTATGAGCGGCCTTTCGCCAATGCTCGATCTGTTGCTTTTGGGTAGAGCTCCTGTGCAAGGGGGGATCAGCTTCATGGAGAAGACCGAGTCATCGCCAGGGGCTTACATGACAGCGGCCTCGTGCTGCGCTCTGCCCCATTGGATGCCCGGCAGCTTGCGCATGCTTTTGGTGTCCGGACGTGCGATATCCTGCATGATGAGCGGTTCAGTGTCCGAGTCGAGACCAAGATCCTGATGGCGTAGACTCACATCAAAGTCGAGGAGTCGACGAACGAGACTGGCGAGTTCGGGAGAATAGTGGTCCGGGATAGATGGATCGACTTCGGCATCGTGCTGGTATCCCGTGATCGGACCATTACCATCCCCTTCGATGAGCCATCTAGTGTGAGGCAAGGTTGATCAGCGTCTCTGACGAGAGCACGCCATCCACGCCGACTTACTGCAACGTGCACAGCTCGTACAGGATGGCACCAAGGCTGTACATATCAGATGCAGCGTTGTATCCCTGATTGTTGCGGATCTCGGGGCACATGAAGCCCGGAGTCTGCATGCAGGGAGATCCGAAGAACAAGTGGTGGTGGTCAGCGTATGCTTCAGGACCAATCACTAGAGCAGGACACTCACGCCAACATTGCTGAAGGCATCTTCCCTGTCATCAAGCTCTCTCGCAAACCCAAAGTCGCCGATGCGAACCTGCGTCTGGTCTTTGTTGAGGAATACTGAGGGCGAAAGGCACGTGGTCAGAATCCCATCGAGCTGGGAGTCAACGGCCCACGTCACGTACTGTTCTCTGGCTTGAGATCTCGGTGGATAATCGGCAACGGAAAGTCGTCGTTGCCTCGCTGCTCCGGGTCGTGGCAGTAATCAAGCGCTTGAACGATCTGAGAAAACATCCTCCAGATGTCGGCTTCGGGAAAGTAGTCGTTTGTCTTCTTTCGCTTGTTGATGAGTTTGTCGAGGTCTCCGCCTTCGCAAAGCTGCGGCCACGGTTTCGCTCAGCTCGGCTCACCTGGAGACAACGACGACTTGCACTCACCTCCATGAAGACCAAACGACAGTTGCTCTCCTTGTCGTCCTCATACGAGTCGATGCGGACGATGAACTCGTGATCGAGAGAACAATGCAGGCGACTGAAAGGAGAAACGAACGGATCGGATCAGTCGTCCGTTTTGCGGTCAAAGACACGAGGCGCACATTTCATTGTCTAGCCTGCTCAGCATGTTGGCGTCGTGCTTGGAGAGGTCGATCTTCTTCAAGGCGAGGATCTGGTGAACCGGGCAAGATAGTGAGAAAGAGTCGAGGATAGGTTGAGGATCGCGCCTACCTCGCCATCACTGCAGCGCTTGACTTTTGTTACTTCGCCAAACGAGCCACTGCCGAGGTGCTCGAGCACCTCGTACTTGGTCTTCTTGTTCTGCCACGGCATGACGATGTTGCGGGGTCTTCCAAGCGAATAGGTAGTTCTGGTGTGTTGCTGGTGTGTTGCTCAAAATGCAAGCTTTGCGCTGCGTTTCGCGTGAATGCGGCTGTAGCAGCGAGTGTGCAGTGAAGCGAATGTGTGGCTGTGTGGCGAAACGAATGAGGACGCAGCAGTACGTGCGTGCGTGCTTGTGCAAGTTATGCAAACGAGTGCGGTCTAAGACAGAGTCTTGGGTACGAATCATCAAATATCGAAAGACATAGAAGTCAAGGTGTTAATGGCCGGACAGATGGCTGGCCGTCACTGGACGTAGACTCTGCCTGAACCTGGATCCGCCACCAAATATTGACTCCGTCTGACTACACCTGATCTATCACTAACACGCTCTCCTGCTTAGATAACCATGAATCGAGGGACAAACAACGGCGTTAACAACGTTTAATCGGATATCAAAAATATCGATACTTAACAACTAACCCAGATTTCGCTATTGATAACTTACTTAACGGGACCATTCAATCAGATCATTATCCTTGCGCCGAAAAGACAACGAACGGAACGAAGGGTGGGTCCGACGTCGTCGTCGGCAATCTTCTGCTCGGACTAACGGCATATCAGCAAACGAGAGGCGTAGGAACGGTACGTAATTGCAGCCGTAATCACGGTACAGCGGACCGAGCCGGAGTGGCTTCGGGATGGGTCCCGGTGACCTAAAATGGTTGTCTCGTTATGGTGCTGCTCTCAGAGTTAACCACATCAAGCCTCCTTGCGGGACTGCGGTTGAGAGGAAACTCGATGTTGACTGAGATCTGGGAATTGCACTGCAAACGAAAACCGAAAGCTGGTTCAGCCAATCATAACGCCTCCTATCATGTATTCAAGATGGTTGTTGGCACAAAATGACATGAGACGAGCAGCGGGACGAGCCTTAAATGTACATCGGTGGAATAGGAGTGAGAAAGTGTAAGTTGCGATGTCAATGAAACCGAAAGAGTTTGGCCAGGAACGCAGGGGGGGCGACAGCTACCTTTCAATGGGCTTTCCCGGAGCCATTCAGTACATGTCTCCTCGGTGAGGGTGCGCTGGAACGTTATTGTACGTCGTCATGGGTGGTCTTGGGGAAGATATTGAAGAGTGTAACCGGTCCGAAAGCTTTAATTGTATTCCTCCTTGTCATTGGTGACTGTATGTAATGTAGCCTATAGCTTGTGAATGTATCATTATCACCGAAACGAAGCTACTGGGCAGTATCACTCCGCTTCAGAATGCCGATGCCGGAACTCGCCAGACCGATGACTACCTCCTTCTTGAGCCCTGTCTACGGGGAATCGAAAAGGCTACAAAGGGGGATATGAGCGCCCCATTGTCCGGAAACAAATTCAATCCCGTCTGGATTTCCGGAAAGAAAAACTGCTTGTTAGCTTACAAAAAAGGAATAATCCCTGCAAACTGGGATCATTTGGACAACCAAGAATGGTGAAAAGGTCGTGACATCTCCCTTGAGGATGACAGTTGGCAACACTGGTGGTCTCATGTCCACTACCTCCCCGCAAGGCTCGAGGTGAGCACGGCTTTTAAGGGAGCACTCTGAAACGCCGGCTGAATCTCGCGAGCGGAGTGAGCCGGAGTGAAATCGCTTGCAGGCTCAAGTCACGTGACCTGATGGTTTCTGGTTGAACTTGTCCACCTTGAACGAGGTGGTCTATGCCTTTGCTAATATTGGCTTGACCGGAAGAGCCATGACATTGAGGCGGTCCTAGCTGAGGAGCTCATGCTCCGCGATTTGGGTCATGCAAGACGCTTCAAGCTCAACGTAAGGTGAGCTGGCGACGAATCGACTCTGGCGGAAATCCCAGTCGGACTTTCGCTATGTTCACAGTCTGGCTCTGCTGCCTCGTCAAACTTCAGAGGCGTACGGCTTCTGGTCCATTGTAGATCATGATAACATGGCGTTCGCATGTCGATCCTGAAAGCATTCTGTCGGTGCGCGCTACGCTGGAAGAGGTGGGCGAATTGTATTACGTCACTAGGTATAGTGATCAGGCGGTCGCGAGTTAACACGAGCCCCGCCTTATGACCGATTTTGAGGAGCCACGAAGCGGATTCAACTCAGCTCAACGAGCTAGCCAGACTGACGGACTGACGGCCGCTGGCGAGACGCCGTTTCTTGATATCAACTCTGTCCTAAATCTGTGATTCCTGAAGCACTGGCATTGCTGCCACAATCGTTGTCGCATACGCACATACGCTCACGCAACTGTTCTGGCTCAGAGTTTACCTCTGATTGCACAACACCACTCGCTTAAAGCACACACACCTACGAACTACGCTCTTTCG
>JAMALG010000085.1:0-79575 GCA_023628115.1 Naganishia sp. PT2105A-2 | reverse complement strand
GCCAAGCTTTCCCTGAACCAGTCGATCAGCAAAAAGGATTTGCACGAGCGGCGGCTGGAGGACCTGAAGTTGCTGTTCTCATAGAATGCATATAGACGCACGGATCGGTTGTATCACTGGTCACAAGGGCAAGGTTTTCCTGACATGTTGCATTGCTTAGGAAGCTTCAGCTTCTCGGTGGCCCGAACTGGTTTGCATATTCCATCTGACATCGGCATTCCACTCTGTACCCTTGTAGAGCCCGACAAGACGCCAGCATATACGTCAAGTCCGGATCCCGATCGGACCGCAGCCGGAGCGGATGCAGAGCCAGGTCAATTGCGATTGGGCTAAGTTAGCTGCTGCGTTTCAGGCTCAGACACGAGCTGCCAGCCAACGTATACATAGAGCGCGACGCGCCGACTTGATATCCATTCAGCCTCGCAGGGCAACGGAACTATACCACGCAAGAATCTGCATAGCACATTATGGGTTATGTGACGAGATACCCCACGGAGGCGGACGAACCTTGGCCCCAATACGATGTGGAAAAATGCGAAGACAGCGAGGACGATCAGCCAGTTGACGGTATAAAGCTCAAGGTTCGTGACACTTTGCATATTTACGAGCTTCGCTGATCGTCCGGTTGCAGTCTGACCGTGAAGACGGCCTGCCACCCTTGGTCCTGGGTACGGGACCATTCAGCAACTTGTACGATGATTCTGCCAACGTTACGAACGATGTTTTCCTTCGAATCACGCGGCTGGCCCTGCGGTACGGCATTAATGCTTTCGACACGGGTACGTCCCTCAAAACATCATTTCGGCTCCGCTGACATCGTTTCAGCTCCCCATTACCACCCTTCCGAGCTCGTTCTCGGTAGTGCCCTGAAGGCCCTTCGCAAGGAATACCCGCGAGAATCGTACCAGATCCTCACCAAGACTGGTAAATTCAGTCCAGCGCGTAAGGACCACGACTTGAGCGAGAATATGACGAGATTGTGCGTGGAACGGAGTCTTAGGCGATTCGAGACGGATTACCTGGACGTTGTCTGTACGTAAATTTGAAAGTGAAACGTGACATCGGCTCATTCTGCTACAGATTTGCACGACGTGGAATTCAACTCTTCCCTCAACCCTCCTGCTGGCAATCACGTTCTCGCTCTTTCGGACCCCGAGATCGCCAAAGAGTACGGTCTCGCACCGGAAGATGAGGGCAAGATATGGGGAGAAGGTGATCAGCGCATCTTGAATGCGATGGATGTGCTTCGATCGTTGAAGAAGGAAGGCAAGATCAAGCGAATTGGATTCAGCGGTAAGTCATGCCATCATGACATTGTCCATCCACTGAAGATCGAATCCTCCAGCCTACCCTCTGCCCACTCTGCTTCGACTCGCCCTCCTCATACGACACCATGCCAAGGAACCCGTCGACATCATCCAAACATACTCGCACCAGAACCTTCAAAACAGCGGTCTATCGGCTTACCTCTCCGAATTCCGTACGCGAGCCGGCGTCCAGACGGTGATGAATGCCTCCCCGCTCAACATGGGCCTGTTGACGACTCAGGGTCCACCCGCTTGGCATCCTGCGTCACCGGAGCTTAGGCGCACCGTGGATGAGGCCAAAGAGATTGTTCGGGATTCTGGTCTGTCGGTGGCCGGGCGGCCGGTGAAGATTGAAGATGCCGCGGTAAGCTTTGGGATGAGGGATGTCGGCGCGGGCCCTACGCCGCCCGTCGTCGTCGGAGTAGCGACCTTGGACCAGGTGAGTAACGCCTGAACTTTGATTGCACCGCGCTCACGCTGTTCCAGGTCCATCAAGCCGTCGCTTCATACGTCGCCGTTAAGCATCCCAAGGACAAGACGCAAGACGAACAGCTGCAGCAGTTGGAGCAGCGTGTCAGGAATCATATCGAGGAGAAAGGCTTCAAGGACTGGAGTTGGAAGAGTCCACAACCTGGGACTTGAGCGGGGAGCACACGTTAGGGATTGCTGTATTGTGAGACTCGAAGATTGTCAAGAGGAAATTACGGTGTGAGTTCAAGCAGGAACGCGGGTGATGGCATGCGTGCATCAACAGCTGCGTCTAGCTGCGGGGCCCGCCCCTTTCCGGGCCAGGGCTAGCAGTAATAAAACCACTGGTTCGCGGCTCTTGTGCTGTACCCAGATGGATGTCCGCACTGTTTGAATCGCAAAGACGCCAAGTCGTCTATTGCTGATGAATGGCCAGATACGGGCCCCTAGCTTCGAATGTACGATCCAGTGCAGCTTGACCAAGTGTTTCACCGCCTAAAGTCAGACTAGACTCAAGATCGGTCGATTCATCAGTCCAATCACATAACTGTACTGTCCGCCATACTTCTTCTGTTGACGACGTCAATAGTGGGACTAGTGTTAGATTAGGCCGAGGTGCCGACGTTCACAAGTCGGCACTTGCCAACACTTCTGCGCATGCCGGTGCCGAAGATCACCGCGCGGCCGGATTCCCCAGCAGCAGGAAAGCTACATCATGTAGCAGGAAGAGCTCTCGTGTCTGCTAGCTGGTCTCGGTGCTTGGTTTGTTCAGCTGTTGCCCCTTGGAGATCTATAATTAACCCACTTGGCCGCCTCGTCTATTATCGTAGCGGGTCCGGACCCCCCCCCTCCGAGCCATGTCTCAGCGTAATCACCACCGCCATAGCTACTGCCATCTGCCAACATGAAGGCCGATCCGCAGAGGCATCTGCCCAACCGAGAGCGTATGCGACCGAGTGATATCCCTGTACGTATCCCTATCTCCACGAACACGGCCATATCCTAACCTGGTTCTCGTTACCGTACCGCTACGCTTCTCGGTTGCTGGGCACCGCCTTCAGGGCTACGTGATATAGCTTTGGACTATGAAGCTGACTATGAGAGGTTGGAGCTTGAATCCTGACTGAGGCTTTTACGCTGGCTTTGATGGTGGATATGCCGTACAGAGCTCGGTGCAGTCATGGCCAGCACATGGCAGCTTGGATGGCGTGCGCGAAACGTCGCTGTTTCAAGCTAGCTCTCAAAATGGTTACCTAGAATGGAATTTTAGCAGGCGGTCACTTACTTTGGTGACGTACCGGTTGCTCGGTACCAACTTCTGTCGACTGGAGCTCATTATATATCATCTGTTGAAAGCGTTCGCTATACCGTCTGCGAACCTTCGCTATCTTACTTGCAACATTGCGACTATTGAGGCAGCCTACAATGACTATCAGCATCATCTCCGCCAGCCGAATCGCCTCGGCGATCCTGATCATCTTCTCCGTCGTCGTGCTGGGCCTCTCCGCCCACGTCGAGAACTCTGTAAGTACCTCCCTCGTCCACCTTCTTCAACCTCGCTGACCCAACCCCAGGTCCGAACCTTTGGCGTCTCCACTAAAAGTTACACCTTTGCGGCATTCACCGCCGCTTACACCATCGTCACCGAAGTCATCACCGCCCTCGTGCGATGGAAACGACCGATGCCAATCTTGACGAGCGCCGCGGCGTTCGTCTTGACTTGGATCTTTTGGCTGGCAGCATCGATTTCGGTGACGGTCTCCACCGCGGACGGAAGGTCGTTCTGCAGTAATCTCGATGATCTGACGAATGACCCAGAATTGAAAGACCTCGACCCGGAGCTGTTGAGTGAGTTGTGTGTGGTTGTCAATGGGGATATTGGCTGATGATCTTGTGATTAGAAATGGCGAAAAAGGCACTCAAGAGCGCGTGCTCGGAAATTCATGCCAGTCTGGCGTTTTCGTGGATGTCGTTTGTGCTGGCGACGTTTGTGGCTATTGGATTGCTTGCTCTGGGCCTAAGGGAGCGAAGGAATGGGAATCACCACGTACGTTGGGAGGGTTCGCTGTTTATCATATACTGATGGTTCATCTGTATACAGGGCGATGCGTGGAAGCTGTCGGTCATTCAGGAGAATGGCAAAGCTGTTAGCCCGGAATCGACTGATCCGTTTGCGGATCCGGTGGGAGCTTCAGGATCTGCAACTGTGACCAAGTAGTGACAGGGAATGAGAACGGGAATGAAGCAGCTATGGCTGCTTGTTGTATCAGAATCGCAAGAGTACTAGTACATATAGTTGAACAGACCTTGCTCCCAACCCGGCCCGGTGCGCCCGCCCCCATCGGCGCGCAATTGGCAGCATCGAGCGCGTTTGCGGTAATTCTGTCTGTTATCCACCTTATTCTCCCCTCATCGGCCTGGATATTCCCGACACCAGATCATACACAATGTCCTTGTTCACCTCGCCCCACTACACAGGCGCGAGACAGCCCGCGCAGTATGTTCTGCAGCAGGAACATTCGACGACGCATGGTCAGGCGTCGCAGCAAGTTTCGTCGCAGGTGGGTTTCGCGAAATTCCGATTCAGCGCAGGATTCTGATGGCTCGATGGTAGATCCAGTATCAGCAACAGTCGCAGCCGGTGGAAAGACAGCCCGAGGTCTCGCGATTCCCTTCTTCGCCCAATATCCACCATGCGCAGCAGACCGGATTGAATAATTATGCACAGGCACCGCAGCAGACTTCTGGGCAACAGGACGTGAGCGCGACGTCTCCTGTCATCACCAACTCGACTGCCGCGCAGCCATCGCATTCTACGCAGCAACAACCTCATACCAATGGTTCCTCCGAGCAACAACCGACGTACCCGACCGCCGCTCAAGCAAACCCAACGACATCATCCAACCTCGCCAACGCGTACCCCTTTACGAATACCCGTCCAGCACCCACGGACACGGCCACCCCGCCATCCAAGCGCAGCCGCGGCCGTCCAAGGAAATGGGCCCGGGAAGAGGACCGCCGCGCGGCGGAAGCCCAACGACGCCGCGATACCAACAAGGCCAAGAAATACGGGTTGCCGATGCCGCCGCGGCCGCTAGGGACGTACGTTCCCCCGCCGGGGGACACGACCGATCCGAATCGCGGGCCGTATGTGTATTTTGACAAGGACTATGGGCATCATACCCCGGGAACAGAGGGAGCGCTGACGGCGCGGGATGTGATTGTGAATTGGCTCGCCAAGGAGGGCAACTGGAATCGCTGGAACAAGTGGAGTGTGCCGGAGCGGGAGACGGTGTGTCGCGAGTTGCAGGCGGAGATGGCGGGGCATGGGATGTCGGAGAGGGAGATCTTGTCGATAAGGCAGCAGGTGGGGCAGTCCCAGATGGGGTTGCGGGACCGAGCTGACGCTTTTGTAGGTCTCTTTCCTCCAACGCGGAGCACGGGACGCACGGAGGTTTGAAGTTGAAGGTCCGACGACCGAGTTGTCGGCCTTTGAACAGCGCAGAGTCGCGCCGCTCGTCAATGAACGAACGACACCGCATCAGGGCAAGTCTGACGCGAATTTCACCAGAATGACAACTGATTCCTCGGCAGCCTTGATCAAATATCGCTGGCCATATTACGAAAGACTGCGCGCGGCCGTCGCAGAGGAGCCTCTGCTTCCGATCACAATCTCCGAGACACCTCATCACGACGACGAAGAAGCACCCGACCACGACGTCGGGCATATGGACATGATGGATCTCGGGGCAATGCACGACGGCCCCTCGGCCGTCGCGCTCGCCAATACGACGCTCGGCCAAGCGTTGCGCGGCGTCGAGCCCTGGCGAGGCTCGCAGGAACCGTCAGAGCAGGAACTGGCCGAGGTGACGTCGCGCGCGAATCAGCTCCTGGGAGGACCACCGGCGCCCAGCCAACGTGCGTTGGGCGGCGGACGCGTCCTGACGAAACGCGAAGCCGAGGCATGGGAACTGGAAAAACTGCAGATCAGGCAAAAGCTCGAGCTCGAAAAGGAGGACAGGCGCGCCAAGGAGAAGATTTCGGAGCGCGAGTTGCACCTGCAGAGTATCAAGGCGTTTCGCGAGTTGCTGCAGGATGGGCTCACGCGGAATCAGGCGGGGAGTTTGGTGTTTGCCGAGGACTGGCCGCGGATAAAGGCGCAGTGGGAGAGCGAGGCCGAGTAGGGTGGCGGCGCGAGTATCGGGCGATGACATGACTGACAGGGCATCCCGGGAGGAGATCCGTTGTGTATTATAAATGCATCCATCCATGTACCGAGTGACATTGTACAATCGATCGACTGTATTGTTTCTCCGTGACATGATTCGCGACCACCCGACCGCGTCACCGGCCATTTGGAATCACGACAAGAGCTGTACATAGTTTGACGGACAAACTAGCGTCGAACCGCTCAGCACCAACGTTACCTCGACGCCACGCCCGGGGGACTCACTGCCAACCTGTCCATTCTGATTACGGCACTGCCACCATTTGCCCGAGGCGTCCATGATATCGAGGATCTCCCCCTTGGCGAACGATACCTCGTTGGGATCATCGGGCGAAGCCGTGTAGGCGTACATTGCCCTTTCAAGCTCGTCATTAAAAGCTAGCGTTTAATGAGGAAAGGGCGGACTCACTGTGCGCGAAGACGGTATTGCCCGTCGCTTGGCACGCCGGAAGCCTGCGCCGCCGCCGGACCCGCCCCACCAGCAGGACCCGCTTCGTACTCCCGCTCCCTCTGTCCGCTCCTCACGGGACTCGCATAAGTCGCCGGGGTCGCTTGGTACCCGTTCATTCCCTGCGCGGCGGGCGGGTAGGATGTCCCCGCGGCGTTGTAGGGGTCTTCGTGGATGCTGAGGCCGCCAACGTTGCTTGGTCTGGGAGCCATCGAGGTGGGGCGGGCGTCGGACGGAGGGGTGTGTTGGGGGAAGGGGGAGGTGGAGAGGGTGCGATGAAGGAATGTCTCTTCGGCAGAGCTGAGCCAGAGGAGCCAAATGATCTGTCGTAGGGATCAGCTTTTCAACTGTGCGGAATGGAACAAGGGGAGTGAGGGGCACGTACATCAATGATCGCGAGCATGAGCCATCCTGCGCCGACGGCCTTCAAGCTCCCCGCGCTGCTCAACCCTGCGCGCGCACGGGACTGGCCTTGGTAGATGTATTCGACGCCATTGACGGCAAAGACGATGAGGATGGCGAGGATGAAGCATAGCTGGAGGCGGTGTACGGGGAGGGAGGATTTCGCGATGGAGAATCTGTGTGAGGGGGGATCATGATTGGCGTCGGTTGAAGAGAAGGAGGAGGGCGCTTACGTGAGGAAGATGATGATGGCCGCTTGGAATATGATGGCGAACCAGAGCGTCCCCATCGCGGGCCCACCCGCCGCCGAATCTAATAGGAGATCACGCGATCAACTACCCATCCCACCTTCCCACCACACAAATTCCGCACAACTCACTCAACTTTGCCTCTCCCACACACATGGCAATAAACGCCACCCACCACCCGACAAACGCAATCACCCACGTCGCCCACATCCACACCGTCATGCTTCCCAATCCATCACGCCCGCGCTGGCCGGTGCGTCGTCCGAGCATGCCGTTGCCGTGCGGGGTGGAGCTGACGAGACCGGACGTTCCAAGGGATGATCCGGGGCGTTTGGTGAAGAGGCCCATGGCGGAACTGATATGAGGAGAGATGGCGGAAGGGGGGATGTTGTATGATCATCTATCTGTTGATCAAATTATCGCGCGCGCCGCGTCCGACTATTATATGTACCTTATGTGCGTTCGTTTCCTCGATGCGAGAGTATTACATAATCGCGTCCTCCCTCTATCAGCTCCTACTGTATGTCCCTGAGAATCGCCTTGGATCCCATCCCACACAGCTCGGCTACCCATATACAATCCTCGCCTCCTCACCGTCCACCCAGAACCCACCACCACCGCCCTCATCATCCGTCAGTTCATCGCCATCATCGCCCACGACCACACCCGGCACCTCACGCGTTGCAGCCGGGTGAAAAGGATACCGCCATCCGTCGCTTGCGGGCGGGTACCGTAACGGGAGGAGGAGCGTATAGTAGGGTCTTTCCGTAGAGTCAGCAAGACATATCGTTGAAACGGAAAAGCGAGAACGCACAGCCGTTCGGGACCGACGTTGAAGCACATCTGCAGATTCACCTTCCACCCACAATCATACGGATTCACGTACCGCTGCGCCGAATCAGCGCATCGCTCTCGTCTGACGTTTTTTCAAGCACCGCTCACGAGTCCCTGTTGTTTGGCTTTTTTCGCAAAATAATCATTGTCGTGGCTCTCGATTGATGTTTCTCCGCGCGCGACGAGGTAGAGGTGCCATGAAAGGAGGACGGGCACGGCGATCCCTTCTCCGGGGGATCAGTAAAGCATACGCTTTGGCGATGACGTGAGTGAGCGTACCGATGGCGGCGCTGAGGATGTAGATGAGCGTGAACACAATCGCGGGCGTCCATGCCGTCCACTGGCAGGAATGTCAGCACATTCGTCTATTCGAATGGGGGAACCACGCGGAAGCAGGGAAAAGGGCTTACCTCGGCGCGTCGATCCATGCTGGTCCAGAACGTATCGTACCCGACACAGACGACAGTCCAGCACCCGACGGAGAGCCATGTCCTTCGCGCGTGATCAGCTGTTTGCTGCGGAGAAGCGTGGAAGGGGGCGTTACATGAAGAGAAGAAAGTATCGGAGATTATGGAGGCCGACCTGTGGGCGTGCGTGTCAGGACAAGAACATGCGGAACGGAGGGAAGCGGGAGACGTACGCATTGATTGATCCCTTTCTTCCGAGGATGATCCGTCAGCGCAGAGCGGAAGGGACGGATGGGTGGGAAACGTACAGGGACAGTGATGGTCCATTAGCACGACGCATCGGTTACATACCGAACAATGGTGTGTCCGCTAACGCAGCGTGAATTCAAAGCGCAAAAGCGAGAGGAAGACGTACGTACCACCGGCTTCGGCCCACCGCATTTCCCACACGCCTTCATCCGTCTTCCCCGTGCCCCGTCACGGATCATCCACGGCGCATGCGCCCTTACATCGTCGAGGACCGTCAATGGGTTTCCCGGATCGGTCGTCGTGACCCTATAGTAGCTCGCGTAAAGGTTCACCGCTACGAGTGCCGCGAATGGAAAAACGAGGAGCCGAAGCGGTGTGGCGGGTTGATGCAGGAGCAATACGTCGACTTTCCACGAGTTAGCATCGTCCTTTCCGATGGGGAATGGGGGAACTGACAGAATGTAGCACCGCCGAGAAGTGTGAGCGTCCAACAGATACCGACGAACCAGGGGCCGGCGGCGCCTGTGAGCCAGTCTGCAAAGGATTCGATGCGTTTAAAGCAGCGGATGATGAGGAGGGAGTAGGTGCGGATAGGGGGCATGCTGTGGCGTGGTTTGGTGTATCCAGGTCGAGGGGAACCTTTAGTTTGGTCAACTCAACTTGTCGACTGCATGCTGGTAGCTTGGGCGACCGATCGCCGGTTCCGCATTTTGGTCCCGCGCCATCCTCGCTGAAACGCCTGTAATGTCAACGTGACAGGATGGAGAGCGCCACGAATGCAATATATTGCATTCCCGAAAAACGAAAGGCCGAAATATTGACGCAGCAAATGCACGCATCTCATCCCATATGTCTATCATGAGACCACAGCGCTCGTCGTTCCCTGGCCCATCTGCATCCTCTCCACAACCGTCGTCGTCCGTCTCCTCACTTCCTCTTGCATTTCCGCATGCAACACCCTGCACCCCTCCACTCCAACATCTAACATCTCCTCAAACCGATCCACGTGAATCCGCGTCTCGAGCGTCGCAAGTGTCACTTTCCCCGTTGCAGGGAGGGAAGCAACGACAAGGTGCGGAATGTCGGATTCTTCCGGGCCCGAGAGGTCGAGGAGGGGTTGTGTGAGGTGAAGACCTATTGAAAGGGAGGTAATATAGTCGGACATGGCGACACCGGCGTCGATGAGCGCCAGGGTTGTTGCGTTAATGGCGGTGGACAGGATGCCTGCGACAGGGTCGTCTTAGCAAACGAGGTCATTCGAAGTTTGTCCCACTCACCTCCGTCTGAACCTAGCACCTGGACATATATCGATATCTCCGTGCGCGGGTAGAGCTGCAGCATCACGATCGGCTCAAATGTATCTCTTATTGCGGCCGCAACTTCTGTTAAACGCCTTTACTAGAAATAACAGAGCTTCTGGTCAGCTTCGTTCCATTCCTCTCCATACTTGACTCGGACGGAAAGCTACCCACTTGTCACCTCTTGTCCTCTTGCTTCCTCCTTGCTGTGCCCATGCAGCCTCTCCCACTTCCACACTGATAAACGCCTTGTCATGATGCACCAGACTCCGAGACTGTCCCTTGGGTTCCCTCGGCCCAAAGACGGTGGCGGAAACGGTGGTGAGGCCTTGTTGCATGGTTGCGGAACCATCGGCGTTTGCTTGAGGGGAGAACGTCATGGCGACGGAGCGGAGTTCGTATGGACGACGACCATCTTGGCGGAGACCTGGAGAGGAGTTAGTAATTGCTCACGTTGTCTATAAGATTGAGCGTACCTCCTTCGTTGAGTATTTCGATTCGAGAGGAGGACATCGTGATGGATCGCCTGATCGATTGACTGGCAGGGATTGGGGAGAGATCCGCTCCAAGTACCAGAGGTGAAGGAGACGAAGACCAGAAGACGATGCGATGCGTGCTTCCTCGCTGCTGCACGTGACCTCGGCGGCCGTTTCCAAAAGATGTCTGACGTTTCCTCTCGTATCTGCAACATCATGTTGCTCTTCATTCAGCTCGCCAGCTCGCGGAATATGGAACCAGTGTTGATCCAATAGCCTATTCATAGGATATCTCGGTATATCCAGAGCCATCAGCAAGCCCGCGCAACCCCTCTTTGGATACAACAAATAACGAGCAATCCGTCAGCATGTCTATCCCAGGTTTCGACCCCAACACCGCCGGTAACCATGAAGAGATCGAGATGCAGTTCGCTGTCAAGACTGTGGAGCACCTCGAGGTAGGCACTATCTTGAAGGTCCCGGCCTATCTGACAACTTCTCCCAGGCCTACCAAAAACTCCTCTACGCACTGCCGCCGTCAAAGCTAAAGCTCACGAAAGTCGACGACGAGCTGTTCGAGGACTTCAAGGCGACCTTCCCGGAACTTGCGACACCAGAGGCATTGGCAAAGCTCGACGAGAATGAGATGAAGTCTGCAGCGGGCAAGGAAAAGTGGAGGAATTTCATTATGAAGGTGAGTCGTGTCTCCGCTCCAACTATATATAGTCTCACATTTGGCTTTTAGTACGAGAAAGTTATCCCGGATTACAACTTTGGTACCATGCTTCGACCGGATGCCAAGCGGGAATACGACCAGGACAACAACATGTTTGTGACAAGAACGCAGTTTTACGCGATCGAGGTATGTTGAAGTAGCGATCAAGCACATTGAAGGAACGAGGGAACTGATTCTTCGGTGATCAGGTCGCACGTAACAGGCTTGGCGTGAACGATGACTGTGAGATCCGCCTCATGATTCCCTCGAGGGAAATATTTTCTCTGATCACCTTATTGAACAGTGCACAACGCCGCAAAAGCCAAGAGATAGATCATTCAATCCTGTATTGCCCAGATGGATACCATTAATGAATATGATGCTCGAGCTTTTACCATTCACTGTTGTCTGAAGGTCTGTTCAATCTGCAAAGGACCCGAACGGATCGACACGATTAGGCGGAGAATAAACTCAGCGCGGTTCCATATCGAGTTCGGCCTCCTCCACCCATGCGGCCAGAATGTCGAGTTTGGGTCTCAGCCTGCCGGATTGCTTGTGTCGCGAGCACTCTATCGTTCGCGTTGGGTCATAGGTGACTACGAGACCTCCAGAATGTACCGACTTTCTCTTGCTCATCAGTACTCCTTTCTGCGGCCCGGCGTCTTTGCAGTGAATTAATTGCAGCGGTTTGTCTACTTGAGAACGAAGAATGTCAAATTTTCTTGGCTCCGCGATTTACGGACTCTTGATTCTGACACCTTCTTTCATCAGCTAGATTACGATCCGCTTTATGAAGACTCCTTGAGGTCTAGACGTACTATTTTAAGCTGACGCTCATGATCGACATAGGGTTACCGAGTATCCCTGACAAGTCAAACATGCTTGATTAAGCTGTCAGTAGGAATCCCGGCTGTAGCCCCGCGAATACCTTAGCAGCATTTGGAACCTTCGATTCTTGCCATCAGACGGCAATTCATGTACCTTCGGCAACGACGGGCAACCAGTGTACCTTGGGACGGTATGCTTCGATCCGGAAGGTCGACGGTCCTCAGGGCTGTTCATCTTCCTGCTGCTTGTCTAGTTGACCCCCTACTACATACCCAGCGCCAAGTGAGCACACGGACGCCAGCGACAGCTGTGGCGCCTGGCGATAGTGGTGGCGATTCGGGCGCACGAATAGCTGTACCCCACCTAGCCCTGAGCTGTATTGTGTACATTCTAATTTCTAAGAAGAGACTATCTGACGTCATGTTTCCTGCTTACAATCAAAGGCACCTCGATCTGTTCCTGCAAATCGACTACATTCCTCCTGTTCGCTTTGTATATTATAGATCAATCCGATCAGCATACAAATCCTTCACCAGGGTTGACCATTCATCAATTCTGCAACATGTCCGAAACCGTCATCCGCAAGCTCAACAGCGCCATCACTATCTTCTCGATTCCCTTCAGCCGGATGGGCCTGCCGATTGGGAATCGATCGACGGGCATCAAGTTGAAGAACAATGATGTGTTCGTGCTGGTATCGAGCCCTCCGGATGAACCGACAAAGAAGACGCTGGACGAGATGGGACGTGTCGCGTAAGGTGTTTCGAGCGCGCGCAAGAAGCCATCGGCTGATCTACCTCTACTTCAGGTACCTCCTTGTTCCGGACTACGAGCACTCAATGAACATTGTCGCATTTTCTCAGGCATATCCAACCGCAAAATGTATCGGCCCGGAAGGTATCGACTCCAAGCAGCCCTCGGTGACATGGGCAGGAATCCTCGGCGCCGGCGGAGAATCGAAAAAGTACGGCTTCGAAGACGAGATCAAGCTCCACTACTTCTCCGGACACATGAACAAGGAAATCGCTGTCCTCCACATCCCGAGCAAGACTCTGCTGTGCGCCGACCTGGTATTCAATTTGCCGCCGACGGAGGGGTACAAGCAGACTTCGCAGTCGGGAGAGGCGGTTTGGCCCGTGAACAAGTTGCAGGAGAGTTTACAGCCTGGGACGACGGCGCATTCGGTTGTGGGCACATTGACGGGCAAGGATAAAGAGTGAGCTCTACGACGATAAAAGGCACGAAAGCTGAACGACCTGTCTCGTCTCGCAGCGCTATGTCGCGCGACTCCAAAATCGTTGCCGCGTGGGACTTTGACCGTATCGTGCCTTGCCATGGGGATGTCGTTGAGACTGGAGGCAAGGAAAAGTGGCTTCAGACGTTCGAGCAGTATTTGAAGTAAGTTAGACGGCAATGAGTCTGAGGGAATGGTGGACGACGTGAAGACGGGAGGGACGTGGACCGGGATTGATAAGCGGATAAGTAATGGGATTGGCAGGTTGTGAAGCGGTGACAACGCGGTCATGACTATGGACATTACACGAAAGGTCTTGTTGTGCCAGCACGAAGTAATAGTTGCCAGATGAACAAGAATAGTGCATTACGCAGACCGCTGTAGACACCTCGAAGACTGGTCAAAGAAGCTCTCGGAAATTATTTGCATGAAGACGCCCGGGATTCGGATAAGGGAGAAGCCGATAATTGATCAGCAACCCCGCGTGGAGGCTTGTTACGGTCGTCTTAAAGCCGCGCTTCGTCAGAATGTCGAGAATCAGCTGATGGGATGACGAAACCTCTGGAGAATTCTGTGACTTTGGCGACTTGTATATAACAGAGCAACACCACTCGCAGCGCTACTACACTTGGCCTCGCACAAACACATCTACAAAATGACTACCAACGCCCAGCTTCTCTTCAACGCCATTCCCAAGGGAGAGCCCACCCCGGATACGTTCAAGTACGACACTGAGAACACCATCGACCTCGAACAGAAGCTCAGCAATGGCGCATGTATCGTCAAGACCATCGTCGTTTCGCTCGACCCGTACATGCGAGGCCGTATGCGACCGGCGGAGGTGAAGAGCTATTCCCCAGCCTTCGAGCTCCACAAGCCGTTGACTGGTCACGGTGTTGCGGTTGTCATCAGGGCTGCCGAGGACTCCAAGTACAAGGTCGGAGACCACGTTTACGGTGTCATTCCGTACCAGCAGTACATCTTTTTCCCGGGAGAGCAAAAGGTGGATGAGGAGACCAAGAAGTTCTTGGGTCCCTCGCCATTGCGAGTCATCAAGAACGAGGAGGGTCTGCCATGGGTACGTTCGAGCATTGCTGACTGCACATGCATCGCTGACGCGTCTGATTACAGTCCGCCTACGTCGGTGCCGCTGGTATGCCCGGCAAGACCGCCTTCATGGCCTGGAAGGAGATCGCCGAAGCCAAGAAGGGCGAGACTGCGTTTGTTTCAGCCGGAAGTGGACCCGTCGGTCAAATGGTCATCCAGCTCGCCAAGGCTGATGGCATGAAGGTCATCTCGAGTGCTGGAAGCGACGACAAGGTTGAATACTTGAAGGAGTTGGGCGCCGATGTTGCCTTCAACTGTGAGTGACTGCCGAGTCATACGGGGGAAGTCGACACTGACGTCCTAGATCCTTCGCAGACAAGACCACAGATGCCAAGAAGATCTTTGCCGAGCACGGACCCATTGACGTTAACTGGGTCAACGTAGGTGGCAAGTCGTTCGAGGAGGAGCTCGAGTTCATGAACATGCACGGTCGTCTCATTGGTATGTAATCTTCGCACAGAAATCTGGAACATCAAAACTGACAGCAGCTCGCCTTTGTCTGCGTATCCTTCAAACAGCCTGTGGATGGATCTCTAGCTACAACGGTGAAAGCTATGGCGTCAAGAACTTGTTCCAGTTCGTCGCCAAGCGACTGATGATGCGAGGATTCATTGTGGGCGACTTCGAGGTATGCCCCTGAACTTCTGGAAGGCGCAAGACAATCTGACATTTCTGTCCCCTTCAGCACAAGTACTCGGAAGACTTCTACAACACCATCCCAAAAAAGCTCGCGTACGGCGATCTCAAGTTCAAGGAGGTCAAGTACGATGGTCTCGAGAACGCGCCCAAGGCTTTCCTCGACATGCTTCGAGGTCAGCAAAAGGATGGCTTCGGTAAAGTGTTCATCCAGGTCGCTTCCGATGATGCCCACTAGAGAAAGAAAGAGTCACGTTGTAATATTCCACAATGCATAGAAGGGCCCGCAAAGAGATGGCCATGAAGTCACGATCCAATGATTCAGTATGTGCAACGAAGCAAACCTAGGCCTCGGGTTCAGTTGCGAGGCTATAAGCGTTAGTCAAGCAATTTGCGGATAAGGATGTCGATGAATCGCACACAGGATTGCACGAGTTGCGGGATTGCTAGAAAGCTACGAACCGGGAAAGATAAAGCCAGCACGCGATAAAGCGAGAATATGCCTTGAGACACGGCGAACTAGGGCGCGTCAAGCTACACGCTGCGCGCATGGGAAGCGCATCATACGGCCGTGCCTCGACTGCTGTAATGACAGGCGCCATGTTACAGAGGACATGGGAATGTGCGAGAAGTGGATAAAAGTGCAGAAAAGACCAAAGCGGTCCAACAAGCAAGGTCTCGGGATTACTCTGTGCAGAAGGATGGACGAGAGATCGGACATTTGTATACCTTGCTTCCACTTGTTTCTGAGCCCCTGTCTACGTCCCGCTGGGCTGTGAATATAATACAGCGATTCCTCCAATCTATGCAGACTTGCGCTTCGTAGCAGTCCAGAAGGCGACCTGTGACTGATCAGTGACCGATCCAGACAGCCATTAGAAACGTACTGTGTATTCCGACTTGAGCATACTCTGCGGATCCCCCGTGTACGTCGTCTTGGTCATAGACTCATTCTGTGTGGCTCCTTAGCAAAAGTCTTCTGGGCTTGTCCGCCTGACTCACCTTGAGATCGAATCCCATGGTACGAGCCAAAGCCTTGACCTCATCCAAGCTCAGCTCAATCCCACCCTCGCCCCTCTCACGATCCGCGATATTCTCAAAATGCCACAGCAATGGCCCGACGTTGATCCATACGCCGTCATCCTTCAACAATCCTTTTATGATTGCGAGGTAATTCATGACGTTGCGCGCGGTATCGATGAAGAAGCACGTAACGACGGCTCCCCATTGTCCCCGCTGTTCAGGCGCAACTTGATCTTCCGTCGACCACGAGCCGGCTTCCGTACGTCCTCCGTAGACTTCTTCCCAGTCGCCGGCAACGAAGGAAAAGTCTGCATTTGGCGGCAAGATATTCGCGGGAAGGATATCGGGGATCTGCACGGATTTGAGGAGGTTGGAAGCGGTGGCTAGGTGATTGCTGAAGCTGTGCAGGTTAGGGAATAGCGTATGTGACTTTCTCTGCTGCGTTCTGCATACTCCATCAGCTTTTGGGAGCCACGAAGCTGCGAGAATCCACGTACGAATTAAGAACCCAATTCGATGCGATCAACATGTGTGCGCTGAATTCGTTACCCTGAGATGCGAAACCTGCCAATCAGTCAGCTGACTCCGATGCCATACTCTGCGGTCCCGTTCGGTACCAAAAAACAGACCTCTTCCAGCGACTTCGAGCGCTAATCGACCCAGTCCCGCACCAGGAATCAACACCCTTACACTCCGCCTAACTCTTCATCAGCCGAGATCTTTCGGGCAAGAATGGACGTACCGTTCGTCGGCTGGGATATGCGCATAATGCCTTTCCAAGGCATCTAGGCAGGGTGCATAACATGTATCTCGCTCGTGTTTGCCCTGCCAAAACACATGTGAGTTGGAAAACACTGGAACCGCAAGAACCGGCAACGCACCTCTTCTGACCAATCCCTTACAAACTGGCGAATCGTGCTTCGTACTTTATCCTGTAGCCCGTGACTCTGGGAGTGATCTTTTTGCGCTTGCGGCTCTGGGCAGACGTCTTGGTCAGAACAAAGGCTAGAGCAAAATCGAGATCTTACGGTTTTGCGAGCGTGTTGGGCCGTAGGTGTGGTCATGCGCGTGCGAATGTGTATGCGCGTGATCGTGCGAATGCTGCGAGGTGAAATTTAGTGTGGAAGCCGGAGGTTGGGGGAAAGTGCCGACACAAGGACAGGATGTGCAACTTCCTGTGCGGGGCGACCCACGACTGGAGGGTCCGGACTCGCGGCAACAGGGCCATCCCATAGAGTCCGAAAGACTTGCTCATAGGGATTTCCGCACATCAGTCGCTCTTCCTTGAAGAGTAAGCTCCCAATCCTATAGGCCACCAGACAGATTGTATTCCCCTCCTCAGGATCACGCAAGTCTGCGGGCATCCCACGTCATCACGGCCTCCTCCCTGCAGTGCACATCTCACATGCACAACGAGAACTGATTGGCCGAGGCTCACCTCTAGATCCAGAACGACAGCCTCCCCTGGCGTCACCTCTCCCATGAACGGCTCAACCCCACTCTTATACACCTCTTCCAGAAACTCTCCATTCCTTCGTGCCCATTAGCGCCACAACCTGCATGCAGATCCCCAGAAATAGCTCACCTTCTAATCCCCTCGTCCACTGCGTCGAGCTTATCCCGGTACCCAAGTTCGACGAGAACCGCACGTTGGGCTTTTGGGAGCGTGAGAAAGTTCATCCGACGGGCATGGTTCGCTGCAAGCTGGAAGGTAGGAAGTCATGACTTCGGGTATATGCGGCAGGACAAAGCGACGTACGTGGTATTGGGCATAGTCGTCGTACGATTTGAGGGTATTTGCAAAGTACTCTTGCTCCTTTTCTTCAGCTGAGGGAGACATCTTGCCTGAGGAAGGGGCTAATTTGATGGTGAAGGTGGGGTATAGAAGACACTCTTCCATGTTCGCTGTGTTTACTTTGTCGATAGCGAATCGGCCTAAAATATTGGTAAATAAAGCTCCAAATCCTCCGTATATAGGGGTTTCTCTGGACAAAACAACCTGAAGATATGACTTTTCCGCCAACTGGAAGCGCACCCTCTTCTGATCAAATACTCAATGCCGTCTTCTTCCTAGGTCATCGTCATCCTTGCACCCATCGTCACCATGGCCGTGTACGACGGTCGACCAATTCTACCGCTACCACCACCAGTAGCCATGGCCGAAGACGTCATGATGAACTTCTCACCGGTCCCGCCAACGACGGACACGACGCGCGCAGCGGTGATTCAGCCGCGACTTATTGCGTCGGCGGGACGGCCTTCGCTCACTGATGCGGCTGCAAGGGAGGAACGCAAGGCGATAATGAATAGAAGTGTGAGGGATGATAGTGTGGAGGATGTCAAGCCGGGGAAACGCGTGGAGAAGCGTCCGAGTGATGGATCAACGGAGGATGACGAGGATAGTATGGCGGTTTCACGTGTGGTATATCCTCCGCCAGAAACAGTCCAAGGGTTAGTCTCTTCTTCCTTCCCCAATGAATTCGCTGCTCATTCTCCGTTGGCCTCTTTCAGCGCTGCATTGATGATCCATGGCATCAAACGCAAGGGCGCAAAATCCCGCGTCGAAACCCAAATCAAAATGCGCATCTCCGTCGTTCAACCCCCATCCCACAGCCCGGATCCCTCCCCAGCCCGCATCGGCACCTTCCGCGCCATTCGCCTTCAACCAGGTCTCGGCGTCAAACGTCGCGCAAAGAAGGCCGCAGAGATCGATCAAACCCTCGGCACGCTTGATCCGCGACTCGTCCTTCGGCTCGAGACCCAGGTATGGTGCACGGATAGTCCGGAACGACGGGCGTTTGCGTGCGTCAAGTGTGTCATGCGGGAACGGAAGCGTGCGATGAGTAAGAGTGCTGCGGGACGTAAGGCAGGACGACCGGGTACAGGGGAAGAATCGGAAGATGGGTTGACGAGGCAGGGCAGTGAGGCGGATGTTGGGATGCAGCCTGTTCGGCAGGCCGTAGATGCGGATGGTTTGACGCAGGAAGATCGGGAGAAGATTGTGTTGTTCAACTGTGGGAACCTTGTGGAACTCGTCGAAGGGGAATGCGAGTTGCCGATGAGGGTGACGTGCTATTGTCGACACCACAAGGAAAAGACAGGGTTCAGGTGAGTTCTACCCCATTTCTTCCATCATGGTACGCTGATCAATCGCAGAATCGTGATGAATCTGCTGGACGTACATGGACGAATTGTCGCTACGGGACAAACGCCGACAATCATGATTACCGATGATCACAAGACATCGGGCGGAAAGGCAAATGGCACGACAACGGAGCACAGCGCGTCATCGATAGTTCGCAAGAAAGTGAGGGAACCGTCGGCGTCGACAGAAGATGAACGACGTCGTGCGGGCAAGAAACCATACGACCGCAAACCGGCGTCAATAGGCGAAAG
Organism: Naganishia sp. PT2105A-2; assembly: GCA_023628115.1. Classification (NCBI taxonomy): domain Eukaryota; kingdom Fungi; phylum Basidiomycota; class Tremellomycetes; order Filobasidiales; family Filobasidiaceae; genus Naganishia; species Naganishia sp. PT2105A-2. Next base: position 60,271 of record JAMALG010000085.1, on the reverse strand, counting down.
ACCAACTGGTATGGCTTCACCGCGCAGCACATACCCGCATGGCCTCTCCATGACGCCACTTCAAGGATCTATTCCGGGTTCGCCTGCGCCTGAGCGCAATTACTTTTCCCTGCCAATTCCAGGCGTTCAACCAGGCTCTGGCGCCGTTTCGCCAAGTCTCCTCATGGCCAACGGTCACGGGCAGGAACCCGATCGATCCTTACCCAACAGTCCACTCGGGATCTCTGATGCCCTTCCTGCGATCTCCCAACGTCTCTCAGATTGGGCCGCTGAAAGCAGCTGGCAGACCCAAATGCAGTATCCGCCGTTCCCCGCACAGCCGACCGGTATCGCACTTGACGTACCGCACGCGGTCGAGCAGCGGACGACAGTGGAAGACGATGCGTGGGCGTATGCATCGAGTGAGGGCGGGGCGTCGCAGCATCCTGGATCGAGTTCGTTTAGCCAGGATGCGTTTGCGTTTGCGAGTCCACGGTCGTCGATGCATGGACGGGAGATGGGAGGATATGGGTATCATTCTGGAACGTCGGGGACAGGTGCGAGTGATATCTCGGTGAATAATCTACAGGTATGTTCGGTGCCAGATCTCGAGACTCCGGCTAACGTCAAATAGGCACTGCGGTTCGAGCCGGAGCCGGATTTCGAATCCATGCTTAATCTGTCGCCGCCGGATTCGCCCGTCGACTTGCCGATGGACGGTCCCAGTCCGACCTCGAATGCATCTAATGCAGATTCCTATCAGAATCTCGGCTGGTCACCACAGCCTCCGGCGCCTGTTCCTGAAATATCGCAGGGCCCACCCCGACCAAAAATCACGCGGCTTGTACCGATGGAAGGCCCAACGCACGGCGGAATCGAGGTTACCGTGCTCGGGGAAAATTTCTATCCGGGCATGGTGTGTGCTTTTGGATCGTTCCATGCGCTGACGGTACAGACGTACGGCCCAACAACGATTGTTTGCGTGCTTCCGCCGAGTCCGACTCCCGGACAAGTGCCGGTACACGTGGTCGAGGCAAATGGCGGACCCTCTGGACAATCCCCAATTTATTTCACGTATCAGGATGCGACAGATCGGAAACTGTGAGTACATGAAGACCCGATGGCTTGCGTGCCGCTAACACCGCGCAGAATGGAGATGGCGTTGACAGCCGTCGGCTTGCGCGTCACTGGAAAAGTCGTCGGAGCCGTAGAGATCGCTCGACGGATAATATCGGCACCTGGAGCAGGTCAAGAGGAGCAACCGTATCGCGCCGATTCAGCCAAGGAGCAAGAACTCGCCGATGAACTCGCCAAGACGGTGCGCTCTGCCCAAGATCCGCAGTCAGCCATTCTTAAGTTCCTGGCTGCCTTTGTGGCGCCGTCCAGGCGCAAACACAGCCAAACGGCACTCAATCACGTCAACAGCGAAGGTCAGACCCTGCTTCATCTTGCGTCTTTGCTAGGATACGATCGTCTCGTCAAGTTGCTGCTGCGCGCCAACGCCACAATCGATATTCACGACCGAAACGGATACAGTGCGTTGGCGTTTGCGGCGATTGGCGGGAACGCAATTTGTGTCAAACTCTTGCTCGATGCCGGTGCTAAAGTGGGTGCATTCACCTTCACAAATCACACGGCCCTCTCGCTCGCACAAAAGGCCGGACACGCGGGTATCGTGCAAATGTTATCCGATGACAAACCTCGCAAACCGCGTCGCCCGTCAGTTCACTCACGCTCGTCCGTTGATGCGGATAATCCCAGTTCGACCGATGATGTCGAGTCGCCCGCTGCTGTGGAGGATGCTTTATCGCCGACACGCCTCACGACTGTCGAAGATATCCTCGCGATCAAACGCTCCGCTAAGTCTGATGGCACTGTCACGCCGCGACCGAGGCAAGCTTCCCTCTCGGATGATCCACCGCCGTATGCCGCCGTCGACGGTGCAAGTTGGCTTCAGCGCACGCTCTCGCACATCCCGGGCGCTCAAATGATGCCTCCGACGCCGCAACTGAAGGACTTTATCCCGCCCGTCCTGTGGGATAAACTTCCCTCGGCGCAACTGTTGATCCCACACTTGCCGAATTTACCGTCGCCGACAAATTTCCGACCGGGCGAGATCATGGAACAGCAGTGGGCGTCTCAAGCGTGGCTTGCTGTGCCGATACAGACATGGATGAATGCCTTACCGATGGTTGGACAAGGCGAAGCGCACGTTCCCGCGTCCGAGCCGCCCGTTAGACGGCACAGGACGCCGACGAGGGAGCGCGAAGCCGGTCTCAAGCGCCGCGCAGGAACGAAGAGACGCAAAGATACTCGACCGGTGGAAGGAATAGAGAGTCAGATGCAACGGGACAAGAAACGTGAGTTACGAATGTTGCAGGTTTTCCGGTATGCTTTCGCTAACGTCCCCCTCGCAGCGGATCGCATGCTCTTCCTTTTCTGGCTGCCGGTGCTTGCCATGGCCTTTTGTTATACTATCATCACAGCTGTTCCATATGCTGTGGGACGTGCGCTGCTGATGCCTGTGATGCGTGCGTTAGGTATATAAGATCCTGTATAGTTCAGTTGTATATGAGTGGTTGAGCATCAATCAAGGACTACATAATGTTTGATGACGAGGTGTTTTGCTTGGGCGCACCATCATCCGCGTTTCGGCTGATCCAGATGCGTTGATGCTGTGTCTACTTGTCGCCGTTCATCGTTTCTCGTTGTTTACCCTCCCGCCTGGTCTTGATTGACGGTATATGTGAGCTCACAAGGAAGCCTAGAGTGTCCTGCTAACGAACCCAGACCATAACGCCACCCGTACAGAACGTACCTCAAGTCTGTGCAATTCAACACATCACCACTCGGGCATATCCTTTTGCGCCGAACGACTTTGTCCTGGTTCCAGGAGATGGACAAGGATGCAGAGGATGCGCCAGAACAACACCCAACACAGCAGGGCATGACATCGACAGCGCCCGGAATGAGCGCCCAGAATGACATTCCACGGACGATTTCTATGGACCTTTCGGGAATGCACGATTCGCGCCGGCGTAATGGATGGCGGAAGAGCAAGGAAGGTTTGGAAGAGAGGACGGGAGATGAGCGGAAGGCGGATGATCTACAGCTCGGACCGGTAATCGACGTAAAACACAGACACGTTGGGTCGGCTTCACAGACGAGAGAAGTGATACAAGAAAGCACGACTTCGGTATCAGCAAATCTAGATACCGTGGCGGATGCCGTGGAAATGATCTCGCCGACGCCCATCAGGATGAACCATTCTTCAATTCTCGGTCAACACTCAACGTCCCGAGAGTCCATTCTTGATCAGCCACAAGCGCGAGACAGACCAAGATCGAGCTCGACGTCGACAACAGGCAGCGTTATCCTTATCACATCAAGCCCGAATCCCGGTGCTGCAAACCTTCAGCCTTCAATTGGCAATGGTCACTCTCTCGGTGTGCCTTCTAGGTCACCACGTCCACAACCCGTCGGCACCGTTCCGCTCTCAAATCCCTTTGAACGTACAACGTCGCCCAACCCTTCCATCCGGTCACACTCCTCTCAGGCATTCGCGCCTTCCTCGCGGCGCAGCAGTTTCTCATTCTCCCTCAGTATGGGAAGTGGAAGGGAAAAGACTCCCAGTCCGGCGCCAGAGATCTCAGATTCGAGCGAGGGACGGAATCACGGCAGGAAGGCATCAATCTCGAGGTCCATCGCCGGTGCGTTGATTCCGGGATGGAATAATGCCAAAGATGACGGCAAGATCAAGAGAGGCAAGTCGCCTGGGCCTGGTGGAAGGAAATCAATGGACTGGGGCACGGGCGATGCGTCTGGGAATCGCGGCATGACCCCTTCAGTATCTTCAGCGACGATCACGCCCGAGATCCGAAATTCCACGGCCGTTCCACCTCCTGTTGCCGCAAAACCTGGATGGCTAAGACGCACGGCGTCGGGGAACAAGATGCTGGCGGGCTTGGGTCTGGGTTCATCTGCCGGATCAAGTTATTCGCTTGCAGCGAGCTCCAATCGGGATCTGGCCGAGGTTGCCGAGACGCAGGATGAAACACCACAGACGACGAAGATGGGTCCACCCAGTCTGCCTGAGCGGAAACAAAAAGCAAGGGAGAGTCGTGCGCCGGCTTTGCCGCCGCGCAAGGGACACGCAAGTCAAGGATCAACCAGTCGCCTCAGTATCGCTTCTGCGCTCGATTTCAGACGACCCAAGAGCCCGGGACGAATGCCTTCGACAGGATCGACCTCTTCCTCGGTGCCCGAGCCAAGGGTTCACCTTCCCGTCAGCCCTGATCCGGCATTCTCAAAGAGTTATGACGAGAACACGGCGGTTCCCGAAATGGCGTCAACGCAAGGACTGCTGCCGCCACCGCCACAGCGTGTCGCGCAGTCGATGGACATTCCGCGCAAAGTCTCGCCCGGTACGCGTCACCAACCGGGATCATCAGCGCAGGGGTCCCTGTCGGCCGTGAATGCCCTTCAAGGCCGTGGGACTCAACGATCAAAACTACCAGATGGCATCGCCTTCCCGACGAGCGGTTCGTCTTCCTTCCTCCAGGCAGCGCCTGGAGCAATCGGTTCCGCTGTCTCTACGGGTTGGGCAGCCATCCGTTCGACGAGATCGAGCATGTCATTCCCGCATTCATCCTCGGGTACGTTTCCGCGCTCGGGATCCACTGCCGACTCGAGTTGGATTCGAGTAGATGCGAATGGTAATGATGTGCCATCTCGGACGGGTCTGGGATACGAGGGGCCAAAGTTGTCCCCCGAGGCTGTCAAGCGCCCACCGGGACGAGAAGGTGGTTTGGCGTTTGGCAAGCAATTGGAAATGGCAGCGGAACTCTGTCCTGTCGCAGACATGCATCTGGAAGCAGGCACAGACGGTCGACGAAAGCGGCGGAAGCGGTGTCTTCCTGCTGTGGCTATTCGATGTGTTGATCACCGTGAGTTGAGTAGCGATGTACGAGATCGGTCACTGATGTTGCGATAGTCTCGATATGGGCTCCGCAGGAGGAAGGCATCTTCCGGATCTCGGGTCGCACGACACACATTACTCAGCTAAGGAAACAGTTCGACGCGGGTATGTCATTCGGAGCGTAATACCTTCTAGAGCTGACTTTTGTAGGCGCCGACATCGTTCTCGAGCTTTGCGATCCGGGAGACGTCGACCCACATGCAGTAGCGAGCCTTTATCGATCATATCTCCGCGAGCGTAGGTACAGCCTTTTCTGGGTGGAAGTCAGTTGACGCTCTCGCTCGAATAGTTCCTTCATCTATCTTGACAGAAGACGTCATGCCAAACTTCAATCGCCTCATCGATGGCCACAAAGTCGGCGAAAGCCCAAGCAATCACCATAGCAGAACAGATCTGCTGCACGCACAACGGCGTGACGACTGGGCTACACATAATGACGACTTGATCGCGGGGATGCGCACCATACTAGAATCGCTTTCGGACTCGAGCTGGTGGCTGCTGAATGATCTCTGTAAGTCGCAAGGTGATATCCAGAATCTGGCTAATGTTTCGCAGCGCGCATCCTCGCTCTTACGAGCCAACATAGTCAAGTCAACAAGATGACGATCCAGAATCTTCTTACGGTATTCTCACCGTCCCTCAAGATCTCCATGACATTCCTCAAACTGCTCGTTGAGCACCACGAAAGCATATTCAAGGACGAGGTCCCGACGCTGGCGGATCGGCGAGGCAAAAATGAACAACTCAGCTTGTTGCCCGACTTGCTGATCACAACTGACACCGACGAGCACTTATCAAGCCAGGCGAATACCCTAGACGTTCCCGCTATTATAGAGGAGCGAGTGCAGTCTCCCGCGCCCAGCGAAAGGGCAAGATTCTCCACGCCCATCGCCGACAAGTTTGCCCGCACGGGTCCAGTCATTATATCATTCAGAGAACCGCCACCGGAGCAGCAACAGAATCAGTAGATGTGTTATCAGCAGCAGATTGTATTAGGGTACATACTTGCATGAACATGATCGAAGCGACAGAATCGTTTATCATGGATTACTGCTACATATCAGGCAGGATGAGCGCACTTCCAACTTCTTCCAGGATAGTTCGCGCGGGGCGCTTTCTACAGACGACTCTGCGGAGATTTGGCAACTAACGATGTTTTATGATCGGGCCCCTAAACAAACAGTAAGGGGCTCATCTCTAGCGGCACTTCAGCCTGCACACCTGCCGGCGGAACGTCCGGTGTTCAAGGGCACCTGCACTACAAAGGAGAAAATAGACTTTGCCGGTGGTTGACCGCCGAGTTCTAGTCAGGAGGCAAAGTACTTCCGCATTTGTAAGGCGGATGTTTGGGAGTCATGGCATGGCATGGCCACTCGAGGTCCGGATAGAAAAGTATAGAGAGTGACATTATGATCTACTGGCGTCCCGTAAACAGTCTATGGCTAAAACGTACAAGATGGAGCATTGAGCCCGCATTTTATCAAGCGCGCGAAGTCTCCTTGTCCGTCGGTCGCTCCTGAATGAAATTGTCCTGATCCTCGCCCGACAGATCTTCTAAGGACAAACCACGAGTCTCCGGAATGAGGAGCGTAGAGAGGATGCCAGTGGCCATGAACAAGGCAAAGATTTCGAGGATGTGCGGCAAAAAGGCCTTGGAACCAGTCTTGCCTCCGATATCGATCATTTTGGCGAAACCGACCTGAGCAACGATGGCGCCGAGCTTTCCGGAAGCGGCAGAGATACCGTGGAAGGTGGATCGGTAACGGGTGGGAGCGATTTCACCGGGAATGACCTGGAAGGGAAAGAAGGTCAGAAAGGTTTGCGACCGAGTTGTCAAAAACTTACGAAAGTGGTAGTGTTGGGTCCAAAGTTCTGGAAGAAGTTGGCCAAACAGTAAAGAGCCACGAACCCGGCCCGTCCTCCGCTAGTGCCGGTCAACTTGTGGTAGCCAAAGCCGAGTGCGCAGAAGATACCGGTCAAGATGATGAACCCCATGAGCTGAATCGGCTTTCGTCCAACGCGGTCGATGAACAAGAAGGTGCACCAGTATCCAGGAATCAAACCGGCGGCGGCGAGAATGATGTTGCCCACAGCGACGTTGTGCAAGTTGGTGTAGACCTTTTCCGCTGCAGTACCCTTGGTGGCATTGCCGAAACCGATCTGGGTGAGGACGATGGAAGAGTTGAGTCCAAGACCGTAGAAAGCGACGTCGAGGGCAAACCAAGACCAAGCGCAACCCAATAGGACCTTGCCGTTCTTCCATTGTCCGTAGTGTCGGAAAAAGTCCCGCTTGGAGGCCTTGGGCGCTTCTACTCGCTGGACAGGCGCATCGGGGTCGACGACAAAGGTACCGGTGGTGAGGTAGGTGTCAACATCCTGCGAAGCCTGCTTGACGTTTCGTTCAATGTCCATAGTGTACCGAGGAGTTTCAGGAATTGTCAATCGGAAGTAGAGAGCGAGAGCGCCGGGAACACAACCGAAACCGATAAGGATTCGCCAGCAGTAGTCGACGTGCTTGTAGCTGAGGTCGTCGTGCTGGATCTGGTGCTTGAAACCGACAACGGTGATGATGGCGACAATGGCGGCGGCGAGATTTCCCCAACCTTGCGAGGCAAAGACGGCGGTCATCATTCGACCTCGGATTCGCTTCGAGGCGAATTCCGAGGTGATGACGGCGGACAATGGGTAGTCGCCACCGATACCTTGAAGGATGTCAGCTCGAGAATCTAGCGTCTTCCGCGACCAACTTACCCAGACCCATGATGAATCGCCACATGATGATCACGCCGTAGATGTTGGCCGCAGGGCCTCGGCCAGCAACGGCCTGACCGAGCGTACCGATAATGATGATGATCAATTCGAGGCCGTACATTCGCTTTCGTCCAACGACATCGGCGAGGTAGCCGAACAGCAATTGACCGCAGAAAGTGCCGATGGAGTGCGAGACCTTGATACCGAGGTCCTGGTTGTTGGAGTTCTTGCCATCATGACCGTAAACATAACCAATCATGGTGGCGGCCATGGAGATGGCAAAGATGTCATACTAGGCGATTGTCAGATAAAATAATGGCGGAGGCAAGACGACTCACGGCATCGGTGAAGAATCCGACGCCGGCAACGGCGCATGCCTTCACGTGGAATCGATTGAAAGAAGCATTGTCGATCTCTTCCAATGCTGCCCGCCGTCGGTCGCTCAGCGAGTTGTATCCGTCCTGGTTCGATGACGGTTCGCCCTTGCCTAAGGCCGGCGTAGTGTCGTATCCGGCCTGAGGATCCTTTTCGTAGCTGTACTGTTCGGACATGGTGAAGGAGGAAGGGGAAGATGAAGAGGCTTTAAAACGATGGCTAGTTTAGTTCCTGCTTGGTATTACAAGGAAAGGCTTGGTATCCTTGGCATATCTGATACTTATATAGGATCTCGTTCGAGACGTTGAGCATGGCCGACATTGCCATTCAACTTTTTTGCCACGGAAGCCCGCAACAGCGATGAAACGTTGTTCGACAGTGGATTCCACACGTTCGTGGTTCGTGTTGGCTCAGCTGTTGGCTCCAAGAGTGCCCGTCTCTGACGAGCGGAGAAACGTGCGTGGGGCTCTCAGAGTGATCCCTGCAGAAAGGCTCGCCTATCCGCCGGCCGCATACCGTGACACCCTGTCGACAACCTCAGCTATGATTCGTATTCAGGTGGCTATTTCTGGGACTATGGGGTATTTCCTGCCTGCTGTTCGCGGTTCGCGCCGATCACAAGTGCTTCCGAAACACGGGATAGCTCGCGGGATATAACTCCATATGAGAACTCTTCAGCTGATTCTTATTGTTCACAAGGAGCAGCAAGAAAGCTAGCAAGAAGCGCACATGGGCAAACATGGACAAATGATGAGCACAGGTGCAAAGCGTAGGAAAGCTAGCTGGACAGCTGTAGGAAACCAACATTTCCCGAGTTCGATCCGAGTAACTCGATTGGGAAACCTACTGGGACTGCTGACGATCGTGCCAATGCGCCCGTGCAATCATGCAATGACAGCGATGTCAAGAGATTGAAGGGATTCCAACGACACACCAGCTGGCAAATTCTGCAGTCGAGAGAGCTATTGAAAGTGCTATCGAGGGCGTTGATCATCATTGGCATGGAGGACGAGCACGTGATGCGACGCTTCGCCCTGAGAAACGCGACTACATCCTACAATAGCTTCCCGTCAGGGCATCTTCACGATCCTCACGAGGCCGTTCGGAACGTCAAATGCAAATGCGACCTGCCACCGCCAGAACTCAAGTTCCTGACCAATAAGCAGGGATTGAACATCTCATGTTACTGCTCCTTGCCACGTTACTGCCTGAATTGCCTTTATACATTAATGCCATGTCAAACTTATATGATACATAGAACCCTTGTACATGCAACCTTTTGCATCGATGACAACAAACAGACAATGTGAATTACACTCAAACCTTTCGCTCGACGTGCTCGGCAGCGTACTTCTCATCGTCGAGGCCATCGTACGAGCCACCGGAGATGGATCCGCCGTCGATCCTGGTATCGGCTCGCTGCTTGGCATCGAAGTCTGCGATTCGCTCTTCTTTCGTGACAGCGCCGAAGACAATATCCATCTAGAGGTAAAAGTGATGTCAGACGAAATAGAGGGACCAGGGAGTGCGCAAAGATACGAACCGACTCGAGGGATAACTTGATAGTCTCGGGTATGTAAAGACTGAATACGGCTACGAACGAAGCACAATCAGCAACCCATTCCGAAAAACCTGCAAACTTCCTCGCCCAACTTACCATTGATCATGTTCATCGCGAAGAAAAAGAAGAAGAATGCACCATTGGGCATGGCCACGACCATAAGAGGAGTCGCTCGAGTAAGAGCAAAGTTGTTGAGCCACTGAGAAGCGTTGGCGAAAGCGATACCGTAGGCTCGGGTTCGGGTGTTGAACAATTCCGAAATGTAGACCCAAACAAGACCGCCCCACGAGAAGCAGTACGGAATGACGAAGATGTAAATGAGGACTGAAGGGAATGAGCGGCATTCCAAGTCTTAACGAGTAGCGGACTTACCAGCCATTCCGATACCGGAGGGGGGAACAGGCAAAGTCTCGCCTTCCTTGGGAACCTTGGGCGGGTTACTCTTGAAGATGGCGCCGATCATCATGAGACAGAGACCCATACCGAGGGCACCGAAGAAGAAGTACTTCTTTCGTCCAGCTCGTTCAACACCGAAAATCATGAAAAGAGCGGTGGCGACAATCTTGACAAGACCGTACACACCCGATGCGAGCAGACTAGCAGAGCTACCAGTGATACCGATCGACTTGAAGATATCGGGAGCGTAGTAGTTGATAGAGTTCTGGCCCGACCATTGTTGACAAACAAACATGAGGATAGCGATGATGAATCGCTTCGGGTTGCCCTTGGATCGGATCTCGCTAACCCAGCTCGCACCCGCGGTAGCGGCCTTTTCTTCCTCGACTGCCGCAACAATCTCGCTGAATTCGGCCTGGACTCGGCTGTCATCGGCGGGCATGTTTCGTACCCACGCGAGGTTCTTCAATGCCTCGGCGTTTCGGTTCTTGGACGCCAACCATCGAGGAGATTCTTTGATGAAGGGCAAGATGGCGAACATAACTGCAAGAGGAGCGAGCTGCATAGCGACCGGGATCTGCCAGACGGCGGTTGTGCCCTTGAGTGAGCTGCTGATGGACGTAAAGTAGTTGACCCAGTAGGAGAGGGCCACACCGATGACGACACAAACTTGGAAGAGACCGGTAATGTTTCCTCGCATGTGGGCCGGAGCGAGCTCGGCGACGTAGGTGGGACAAACGGAAGATTCAATACCGACACCGACACCGGCGAGGAATCGACCGGCGTATTGGTAGTTGAGATGGAGACCGGCGGTTTGCAAGATACCCTGAAGAAGCAATCAGCATTTGTTGGGGTGCAGCCAGGAGTTACTCACTCCAACCATGAAGATGACACAACCAACCAGCAAACTCTTCTTTCGTCCGATGGCGTTGTTCATAGGTGCGGCACCGAGAGCACCGAAGAAAGAACCACCCTGCAAGATCGAAACGATGTTTGCTTTGATGTCGGCGATATGTTTGGGACTACCGTGAATCTTCATGTCGTCCAAGAATGGCTGTTGCGAAACGACTCCTCCTCCAAGGCCGGTATCGTAGCCGAAAAGTACGATACCAAAGTAGGCCGCAATGGCGAGCATGACTGAGAGGATTTAGTCATTGCAAAATTAACGTAGATGATCGTGCTTACCTGCTCTCCAGTGCTGTCGGTAACCGCCCAACTCAGCCTTGCTTGCGTTCCGTTGAGAAAATGTTCCATCGGCATTCTCGTGCATGGTGAGAGCATCCTGGTGACGCTTGACATCCCAGGCATCTTGCTCATTCTTTGATCTGGTGAAGCCAAAGCCTCCAACGCCGATGGTGTTGATGTTGAACATTGCGATGAGTGGTCTTGATATTGCTGTTGACCAGGGCGGTTGGACGAAACGAGAGCGAGCCTTCCCCGATCTTTATATCTTGCCAGAGCTCACGCTGACGCGCGAGTGAATCGCCTGATGCCAGAAAGAGCAGGAGGATGTTGATCATGATCTGACCTCGGAGGTAGCGGCTCCTCCGGGGTCCTACCCCGCCCTGCCCCACATGCCCCTGAATTCCACCGGAATGCCTGTGCTTGAACCGCCTGCGCCCTCCGGGCCGGAGTGGGGCAAGCTGTACAAAGCGCTGTACATACTTATTCAGCACGATACGAACTTCGGCGACTCTCAAAAGTCGTTGGCAGCCATCTCGAACAGCAAAACATAGCTTTTTGGACGAAGTCTCGCTGATATCGAGCGAAAGAATCCACTTTTAGCAAGAGAAATGAAGCTTCTAGCGTCGATCGCCTGAATCCCGCTGTTTGGCCAAAAGCTTATACAATCTGAAATTGGCTTGGTAGTCAGAAGGGGCTGAAGAAAACTTCTAAGAACCGCGGCGTTCCCGGAATTCTTTGGGACCGGGATACTTCCCTTTACGGACAAGAAGGAGCTTGAACCTTTCTTCTTATGCCATAGGTCTAGCAGAGCTATTCTCAGACCCCATTAGCAGGTCAGGAGGACCTCAGGAGCAACTGCAGAAGCTCGCGCCTGGATGGCCGTCACTGCACGTCTGCCCTCTTGAGATGACAATAATCAGCCCCACACTGACTTCCTTGGTCCGTCTGCTGGTCTGCCCCCACACAGGCTCGGAAGTGCTAAACGAATCAATGCGACGGTCCGGCAGATGACCCTCGAACTCTTGGCAGCAGCGTCGCTATTGTTATCGAGTATTTTCATATTGATCTTTCATTCCAACACGTATTCCAACCGGGAAGGCAAAAATCTGTCCCACCTCCATCCACTTGATCGCTCGCACCATGGGAGATGGATCGTTAGGAAGGTCGTTGGCGTTGGATCTCTGGTCGCTCCCAGGGAACACTATCGCTCGCTGGCTTCTGAGGACAGATCCAACCGCTATTTCATTATCTTTCAAGCGAGCGTTGCGAGCCAGAGCTAACGCTGTTTAAGACGCGGATCGGTCGAGAATCTGAAACGTCATCAAGCTGGTCATCCCAAGTCTTCCAATGTTTAGCATGCGATGCCCTTCACCCAACACAGCTATTGCACAGCTCTCAAAACAGGCTGCTTTCCCCATAGCAGCTCCCACGTCAATCAGCGATCAGCTCAACCGAAGAACAGCCAAAGAACCTGGCCCGCGCCGCCATCCCGCTAGAAAGGCTGGCGGAGTTGTGTCTTGTGACTGCCACTAGCTCTGCCACTTCCCCTTTGCGGTGCGCAACGTCGCGCGTATCGCGGAGCTATCCGGATGCACTCGTGTGTGGAGGGAAGAGCTGGAGTGGAGGAAACTGTGGAGGACGCACCGAAGAACATTGCACGGACCGCTGTGAAACGTCACTATGTCACGAGCGGGCCTGAGTATGGTGGCAAGATCTTGATGGTGTGGGAGGCATTTCCGGTCGTTGATGCCAGTCTGGGAGATCTCTGTCTTCCTAGATTGGAGACTTTAATAATGGAAAGGCTAGTTGGGCGTCAGGTACAGGCTTGCCGCCTTCACTGCAAGCGTTGTAACGGGAGAGGACAGTCGGAGGTGACGGATCCGTGTCAAGGTGTGCAGTCGAATCTGCGGCAGTATGTGTCCTGGCGATCAAGATACGCTACACAACAACCTAGCAGCTGGCTAAAGCACATATCGGACCGTCAATCACGATATCTGCTTCATCGACATGACAGGAACCGATAAGACCGATGTATTGCAGAAAATCCACAGGCATAACGTTCGCGCAGACATCGAGCACAGACCGGAAGTCTTCTCTGCAGGAGATATGTCGTCGAGATATCTCTCCGTCCACACACGGACGGCATCTACTCCATCTTCGGCAGACCCCACTGCTCCGGCTTGAAATCGCGCAGGGTCTCTACGACCACCTTGGCCCCATAAGTTTCCTTGGGGTTCAGTGCGCGAAGACCCGCATCGGGCACCCAAATGACGTTCATTCCTGCGCGCACGCCTGCTCTCAGGCCCTGTTGCGACGAAAGACTGTGAGTATTGGTGAAGGTTATCGGGGATCACACTTACGGGCACTGCATCCTCGAAAACCAAGCCTTTGCTTCGTTCGATCCGCTCCTCCTCGGATGCAGGCTCCTCGATGTCGCCAACATTTCGACCTGATGACGGATCAGTACGCCAAACGGCGCTCCTGAGGCCCGGACTTACCTAAAGAGCGGGCGGCAGCGAGGTAGATCTGAACAGTACAAGGCAATCAACTTCGGCTCCAGATTCGACAGTCGCGACGCGTACATCGGGGAACGGCTTTCCTCGACCTTTTGGCACCTCCTTGGAGTCCGCTGTGAGGATGCTATCGACGGGGAAGGCGTCGAATAGATGAGGAAGGTGAGACTAGAGGCAATAACGACGTGGAAAAACATCGTCGACGTGAGTACGGTGAGCGAACCGGAGGCCGGCCTCAACACTGACTGTTTTGACTTTGTAAGCAGCATCATGCGAGCCCGTCGCGAGGGCAATCGGTATTCCGTGACTGTGCTACATGAGAACTATCAGTACTTTCCACTTCGCGTCCGATGTCCGCGCTTACGAGATGCTTGATCACTTCCACGGCACCCTCCATCGGCTGGACTTTCGCAAACAGTTCATTCTGTTTCCGGTTACGCTCCTCGAGGAAGTCGTCGATGCTAAGCTTGTCTTCCAGTCCAGGACAGTGGTCGTAGATGTATTGGACAGCTTCGCGCTGGACTGAGGAAATGTCAAAAGGTTAGCGTAGGGTTAAGTCGGTAGGAAAACATGGACGAACCTTTGCCCATAACGCCTGACTTGATCTCCCAGGTGTATTTGTACCCATACCTCTCGAGTATCTCATCTGCACAGCAGTGTAAGCCGCGAAAAAGTTGTTGGCGAGTGTTGCACTACGCACTAGTCACAATGGTGTAGATTCTCTGAGCAAGGTATCAGTAACGGAGCCGCTCGCGTCTTGTGTCGCTTTCGACTCACTTCGGAGTCTCTTCAGAAGAGTTCAGACCTATGATATCAGCTTGTCGAACGCCTCCATCTTGCTTCGACTCACACTGCAAGGGGAAGTATATCTATCAGCACGACAACGCGAAGATATGCTTCGAGAATACGCACTCAGCAGTCCATCCATGTCAAAGATGCAGTACTCGATCTTGGGGAATTCCTGAGAAGATTCGGTCATTTTGGTAATATGGTGATAGAGCCGATCAAGAATGAATCAATTGGGTGGCAGAAATTACTGTAGCATGTTGAAGACCATGAGATGATGAGAAGCGGACAAGTTCAGAGTCACCATATGCATCCGCCGTTCGCGATTGTTTCGGACCGACGATCATCATCACTAAGCATTTTTTGGAGGATCTATCTAGACGTCTAGCTAGTCTCCTCATGCAAGTCATCTCAAAATCCTGAAGTGTGACACACGGACTCGCTGTCCCTCTGGTCCACCATACAAGCGCTATCATACGTCCTCAACTCCTGTTCATTGGATATTCTACATGCCGCCTGAGCAGGAAGTGCGCGCATCAAGGGATACATACATCAACAAGTATCGTATCGAATCGTCCCAGGCTCAACCACAGGTCCTGCCATCCTGATACGACAAGTTCAAGCGCCGAGAACGTTCATTGCATCTTTGGCAAGCCCCATTGCTCCAGCTTGAAGTCACTCAAACTCGCGACGACAACTCTGGCCCCGTGAGTTTCCTGGGGACTCATCGCCCGGACCTCTGCATCTGCGACCCAAACGACGTTCATTCCGGCTCGGACACCTGCCTCTAGGCCCTGCCAAACGACGCCATGTTGGAATCGACACTTACAGAGGTAAGATGCACACTTACGAGGACGGCATCTTCGAAGACCAGGCCCTTTTTTCGCTCGATACGCTCTTCCCCATTGTCGGGCTCTTCGGCATAGCCAACCTTTCGGCCTACTCGTGGGTCAGCGACCCGATGTTGTCTCCCCCAAACCAACCTCACCTAGCGATCGGGCAGCTGCAAGGTAGATCTGGGACAGCCACTCAGCGCCGGCCATACCTTCAACCTGTAGTAACGTACATCGGGGCATGGCTTTCCTCTGCCGTTTGACACTTCCTTGGATTCCGCTGTGATGATGCTATCTGCCGGAAACGCATTGAAGAGGTGAGGAAGGTTAGACTGAAAGACTTACAACCATTGGCGAAGACCGGCATCAGCGTCAGCTCTCGAGGTGTCTTCTCACACAAACGGGTGCTCACCGATTTGACTTTGAAAACAGCCTCGTGCGAGCTCGTTGCTAACGCAAGAGGAATTCCATGTCTATGCTACACAAACGTTGTCGACTTCTACCCATCTTGCACAAAGTCGGGAACTCACAAGATGCTTCACAACCTCCACCGCTCCCTCCATCGGCTGGACCTTGGCGAACAATTCATTCTGTTTCCGATTGCGCTCTGCGACGAAATCGTCCATGCTGAGCTTATCTGCGAGTCCGGGGCATTGGTAGTAGATGTACTGGTTGGCTTCACGCTGCACTGGGGAGTGTACAGAAATCTCAGCGCGGGTTTCTATTGATAGGGGAAATCGGCCCAACCTTTTCCCATTACGGCCGTTTTGATTTCCCAGCTGTACTCGAACCCGTACCTCCCCAAGATTTCGTCTATACACAAGAGTAAGCGATGTGGGAGCTGGTTTGGTGAATACTATACGTACTCATTACGCATGTGATAATCCTCTTAAGGGATCCATCAGTATACGAGTCGGTTGTGCCTGGTATGAATCCCACTCACCTCCGAGTCTCTACAAGAGTGATCATTTGACGTTTCAGCGCGACCTGTTTTCCATTCTTGCTGCGACTCACACTGCGCAAAGAGTCAGATCAGTAGTACGCCAAAAGAACGATTGTCCTCGTAAGAACACGCACTCAGCAGTCCATCCATATCGAAGATGCAGTACTCGATTTCAGGGAATTCTTGGTCTTTGGACATTGAGCTTTGCATAGGTCGCGATGCGTGGGTTTAAGGGGAGGCAGATTGTAAGAGAGCATGTGGGTGAAGAGGAGACACATCAACAAGGACGAGGAATGCACTCTTGATTCGAGACAGCTGTCGGGACCACCATCCTCGCAATTCGGACCGATAGCTGCCCCGCTGATCACGTAAGCAGTTTTGCCCGGAACCGCTCGCACAGCTGCGATGACGAAGATGCAGGCCGTAGCTGCAGTCAAGTCGTCTCACGCAACGTTACTGTTTCAAAGCACGGTCCCCAGTTCATCATCATACAACGCCTATCAGACACGCGCAACATCATGCCGACAGAACTACCATACGCAGCAGATGCCGAGGAATCCCTGGCCTTCGATGAACTCGAGGTGTGTATCACTAAATACCGACATCATTGACTCTGCAAGCATTGTTGTCTCATACCCTCTTCGCACAACAGGTCCTCAGGAACCAGTACGAAAAGGAGCAGGCTCAGAAACATGTGACGACGCAGACGAAATTCAACTATGGTACGTCTTTGTTTCGCTCTCCGCAGCGTTCGCTGATGGACATCCTGCGCAGCATGGGGAATGGTCAAGTCGCCGAAGAGGGAACTGCAGATGGAGGGTATCAAGCTTCTTCAAGGTATGTCTTCTTCTCATCTACATTGACTGCACTGTCTGAATCATGCGCAATCGGACAGAAATCTACGCCTCGGTGCCCGATTACCGACGTGAATGCTCCTACTACATCGCCCTCGGGTACTACAAACTAGGCAACTACGGCCACGCCCGTCGTTTCAACGGTACGCTTCTCGTTACCACCGACAGGACCGTAACTGATCAATGACAATTACAGACCTCCTGCTGCACGTCGAGCCATCCAATATGCAAGCACAGTCACTCAAAGCCCTTATCGATCAAGCAGAGACAAGGGAAGGATATATCGGTGAGCGCTGGCGTATTCTAGCCCGTTGATGGGTTTCTCATCATTGCTATCATTCTCAGGTATCGGGTTGGTAGCGGGCGCTGCGGCACTTGGTGGATTGGTTGTGGCGTCGCTGTACAAACAGGCACGCAGAAGATGATGGGCAACAGGGAGAACAGTAGAGCCCCGAGTCTCCGTTGGTATGTGCAGCGTAATTGTATCTATTTAATGGTGATATCTCTTAGTAATCAGTAAAACACGAAATCCCAGAGAAACGCGGTCCATCGTCGACATCTACCTCGCTCGCGATTGAGTCACTTGACCAAAACACATGGTTAGACCGTCTCGAGACTAGAGTTTGTATACGGACGGTGATATTCCGGATTATGGGAGTTCCTGCGGTCGGTTCGGCTGTCTGCTCCGCACCAGTCAGCTGCATCGGGTATTCTGAGGAATAAGGAACCTCCCACGGGATAGGGGTCCTTGTCTTGTCTAAATGATCTTTGGGCGGATCGCTGGTTGCAGTCGAGTCGGACATTCTCGACTTCGATTTTGCCCCCATGGTCCCGCGGCGATCGACCTTGGCAGGCATGAAGGCTATTGTTGAGATAGATTTCTCAGAATCGTATCCAACGATTTTCGAGCGTCTTCACGTAGTCAGGTGAATCTCTCCGGAGGACAAGACCATAAAGTTCCGGATGATCTTGCCCTTACCCTGTCCTTGCACGTTTACCCATGAATATAGCTTCACGGAACCAATTCACAGATAAGATCGGGCATAACTGCAGCCCTGCTGCTGCTAAGATTCCAGACACAAGGCCGCTTGCGGTGCTCTTTGAGCGCTGTGCCGCGGTGCCCTTGGGAACAGCAGAATCTCGTCCTGAAACAGAACGAACATCGCACGATACCCTGGACTGCAAAGCTCGTCCCGAATTGCCCACACCGTGCTCCGGCCTCAAGACTTCTCCGCCGCATGCTTGTGCATTGTTCTTTTTGCCAGTGATCATATCAGCCCAACGCCCTTGGCACCATTTGGCCTGTTACAACCCCATGGTAAGAATAAGGCCGGGCCTCAACAACCGACAAAGCGTTCGTCCCCAAGATCTCCATATTTGCTCTCCCGCCCCGGATCCCTTGCATGAATGTGCTTCTATATCGGCAGGTGGACGTCGAAACGGTAAGAGGTCGTAAAGAGATGAACGCTTAAGCCCAGGTGGCGGGTCGGTTGGCGGCGAACCAAGCCTTCGATCGGGTTCCTGCAGATGAACGTCAGTCGACAGTTCAGACGAATCAACACGTCGAAACTTACGCCTGTGGGGGAGAGGGAACTTGAGTCCGGGCTCCAACAATTGCCTGATGTAAGGCCTCTTGACGTCCTCCTTCTTCTCAATCTCGGCAACTCGCAAGATCTGGACGCTCCTGAATCGGGCTCGGTGTCGGGCGGCCATGTCCTGGTACAAGGTCTCGACAGCGGCGGCTCGGCTCAACTCTCGGAACTCCTTGTACATGTTGTGGGTACCGGATCGCGAGTCGTATCGGAGCCAGATACCGAAGTTCTTGACCTTCAAGGGCTTCTTCTCGTGGATGGTGTGGATGGCAACGATCTCTCCCGATGCCTTCTTGACCTTTTTGAGCTGTCGCAAGAAGTACCAGAATCGGGACTTGGCGACGACCTCGTTGGGAGCGAAGATCCTCATTCGGCTGCAAGAATCGCTCAGCGTTGTTCTGTGCTGGAGGTGACAGAGAACTCACTAGAGCTTGGGCGCGGGGTCGGCTTCGGTGGGAAGCTTTCGTCCCAAGACGGAGTATTCCTGGAATCGGGCCATTTTCTGTGACAGAACGCATGGTCAGCCTGAATCCTTGTGACGTGTTGTGGTGGGTGGCAAGCGGTGGTCGTCGGTTCGTCCATCATAATCCTCCTTTCTGTTTCCTGCTTTCCGATCACCATCCATATCCATAGCGTTCCTTCCTTCGTGTCTTCATCTCCCCGATATCGTGTTGCGCTTGTCCCCTTCACCCCCGTCCTCCCGCCTTGACCGATATCCATTCACCACAGCTTGCCATTCCACCATCGACACGTCCGACTCACGACGATGCGATGAATCCCCCTTGCTTACACACGAAAGAATTCTTGACGGGGGCCTTGAGGGGTGTGATTTCCGACCTTCTTCACGACGGCGGGCGCGTCTCGAGGAACTCACCAGAAGCACAAGTTGTCAATTCCCGGCGAGTCCGACGGCAGCAGCAGCGACGACGACAACGAGCGGTTCGTCGGCAGTGAGACGCCAGCCGGCGGGCCTCAGCGGTACAGTACCGACTCTGGTCGCGCTGCACCAAAGCGCTCCCGCGCTTATAATCATTCTCAATTGCTGAATACTTCGGCCTTGCCAATCAAACCTGAGTGGATCGCGACTTTTGCTTCATGATTAGCGTTCTCTCAGACTCTCTAGGGAGACTGCTTTGCAGACATATGCCAACTCTGACCTCGCCCGCGTTTCAGTTTGGGAACGCTTGAAATGCCTCCGCTCGCCTCGTATCTCACTCTCGGAACCTTTTATCTGGAACTGGATCCAGGAGCGTATTCAGTAAGTTCAAGGACTAGAGAAAAGCTTCGGGTGTGGCCTGCCCGATCAGTTTCACTTGATGACTTCGCGAGTTACATGCCACTTTCATACCTCCTACGGAATATGACATTTCGTGGAGGGGACTTCCGATAGAGGATACCAAGATGTCACAAATCGCGGTCTTTGCCAGGTTGCGAGTGAGGTCTTCTAGTCTCCATTCCGGCATAGCGAACGCTAGGGCTGCTTCGCTTACTCCAGGTAGTCCATAACTAGACAAGTTCCCATGTACCTTGATCCGAAATGACTTGAAAGTCGATACCGTCTTCGGCAGCTCCTGGCACAAAGTTACATGACGAAAGAAACTACACGCGAAGGGGGTAATCAGACACTCCGTTCTCAGACCTAGTATGATGGCAGTCGACATGGTATTCCATTTACCCTGCACAACGAAATCGCATACGCTCGATGGCACATGCCGTTCGGCCGGTCTTTCGTGCCCACTACCACAACCCTCGGTACCCTGCCTGACATTTTCTCAGTCTAATCTGCATACAAACGGAACAAACAAACAAAAACAACGCCCGAGCCGACAAGTGACACTATATTTGACGTCGGCTTTCCCTCTTCCTTGCCTACAGCAACGACTCCATGGCCGACAACACGTTGAACACGCACGCGACGACCTCAAAGCACAGGTCCTCGCCGTCATCCGCCTTCCCAGCCGCGCTGTTCCCCGGCAACGGTCCATTCATCTCCTTCTTCACCTCCCGCACCAACTCCATCACGCTCTCCTTTCCGCCTCCCATGCCACCTATCGATGCATTCCGCCGTTTACTCGGCCCTCCACCGATCGCAATCGGCCCATCCGGCCCACCCGAGGCGCCCATAGATCCCGATCCAAACGGCCACGACGAAAACTCCAACAAGATATCGTCGCATCGCGCGAACGCCGATTCCCTCGCATCATACGAAAGTCGCTGAAGCGCATTCTCGAGCACGTTGGCGGCGTAGGCGGAGCAGACAAGCGCGACGGCCCGGGTGGCGCGGTACTGGACGTTTTCCTTGTGCAGTGCTTGTGCGGGTATGGCTGTCGTTCGCGCCGTGAGCAAGGTGAGTGCGCGTCGGAGGACGTCTTCTTTGGCGTTGACGTCGGCGATCGGGTGGGTGGCCATGTCGAAGAGGAGAAAGTTGCGCTTTTCGGTGCGAAGGACGCCCTTGTCGACGAGGCCCTTGGCTAGACGTTCTCGGACTTGCTTGAGCTGGTAGCCGATCTTCATGACGTTCCACGTTTCGCCTGTAAAGGAGGTCAGCCGCTGCTAGATATCCATGTCCGAAGGGTGCTCACCACTCATGAGATCTATCCAAGCGCCCGTCCCGTACTTTTCACTGCTCTTCATCATCTTCAATGCTTCGTCCAATAATGTCTCGCCCGTCTGCCTCTCATCGATGACCTCGATCAATCGGTCCGGCAAGGCCAAGCGTCGACGAGACGGATCCTTGACGACGGCTATTCTGCGTCGAAGTGCCAGTTCGATGAGGATGCAGCCACGGAGGGCGTAAGATATGTTGTCGTTCCAGAACGAGAGGTATCCCTGAGAGGATCGCGTCAATGCATGCCTGTCAGAGAAACACCTCGACATTTCCGTGATCTCGACTCGCGCCTCACCTGTTTATCCTTGAGACCCAAAAGCAACACCTCCTCCATGATCGTCAACCTCGGCATCCTCTCATACTCGCTGCCCATACTTCCATTCTCATAATCCCTCGGATCAAACGCAATCTTTGCCCGTCCTTCGACGGCTCCGCTTCCCCCAGATCCACCGGCAACAGCAGCTGTCGAGGTCGCTGCTGCTGCTCCACCCGCACCCATGGCAGGACGAGCAAGCGACGATGCTGGACGCGAGCCCGAGGACGAGGTTCCTGGACCGCCTCTGCCGGCCGCGGAAGGTGGTGATTCGAACGCGTTCTGTGATGGGTTTGGGGACGCCCCTCCGGCGCCGCGACGACGGGTGAGGCCTTCGGACATGGTGATGGGACGTGCGTGGGGGGTTGGTCGGGAAAGAATATGGTCGAACAGCCACGATCAACAAGAGGAGAGCAGATATGACGTTGGCTGTGAGTCTCGAGAGTGACAAGCCTCCGGGCGGATGGGAAAGCACGGCCAGCGTGATTAGCGCGCGGAATGCCACGCGCTCGCAGTATTACGAAAACGGCGGGCGGAACAGTTCGCCAAAATAAGAGGTCATCACAGCCGGAAGATGGTAATCCTGAGCACAGTTACCGAAGCTGAGGGTATCTGCACATTGAACTGATAATAGTATATAACGATACAACATATTGCCTCCTCCTCACCGCATTCCATCGGCGTTGATCACGTCGGCACCGAGACGCGCTGCGATCTCAAACCCTACAACCAGAAACGTCTGGCCTAGCAAGTCGATCAGACTGGAATGTACGGGCAAGCAGTACGAGCTGCAAACACGTTAGCAGCGGAAACGACCTTGTAGTGGCAAACTTACTCTGGATCGAGGCCTTTGGACCAGAAAAACAGCGTCATTTTTTGGGCGAGGTATATTGAGAATGCCACCTGTGAAGCCCAATCAGTTCCGATTTTTCGGCTCTGGATAACGACGTACCGTCACGCCATACACGAGCATGGCAACGCACGTCAATCTTCCTCCCATCTCAATCCATCCGCTCATCCAGACAAAACCGACAAACACGGCCTGTACGGGCCACGAGATGAGGAAAAGGGTGACGGCCGATTGGACGTCGGTCAGGGCAGCGCCGGTCGACGGCGGGTGGACGTCTTCCGTCTCCGCATTCTCGCGAGACGGAAGAAGGGAGGCATGCGATTCTTCCGCGTGACGATGTCGGGCTGCATGTAGACGCGTCGATAGTCGTGAAGCACTACCAGCGACCAAGTCAGGATTTGAGCCAGCCAGCTGATGCACGACTTACTGAATAGCACCGATGCTTCCTGCGATCCCCGTGATACTGACCGCGAGCAATGCAAACCCCTTGTACCGATTTACACTTCGATCCAGTACGAGTCCAGTTGCCGACGAGATGATCATGGCGCCGATCTGCGTCGCGTGTCAGCCAAACCGGAATGAATCGAGATCCTGAATACACACCAACGGCGACCATCCTCCCTCTTCCGATTCCTCCTCGACATCGGGATCCCGCTTGCTCAACCGCTGCCGTGCCATCACCCTCAACGCACACCAAATCGCGCCCGTCAGTCCACAAATAAGAACAACTACCGCGAACGGGACGGGCGTGTCAATCGTCTTGACCAA
This sequence comes from Naganishia sp. PT2105A-2, assembly GCA_023628115.1. Taxonomy (NCBI): domain Eukaryota; kingdom Fungi; phylum Basidiomycota; class Tremellomycetes; order Filobasidiales; family Filobasidiaceae; genus Naganishia; species Naganishia sp. PT2105A-2. The sequence goes on along the minus strand of JAMALG010000085.1, from coordinate 36,986 downwards.
TATCGTGCCGACGAGGGCCATGATAAACAGCGTCAACAAGTCACCCAGCGTCGCCGCCAGCGGTGACGCAATATTATCTGGATCGACGCCAAACCATCGACAGCCAACAACGAGCCAGGACATGAAGCTTCCGAGAACGAGACTGCTGAGACAGGCGGCAACCATGCCGGTCCCGACGACGAGCGTGAACTCCTTCATTCCCGGAGGTGTGTATCCTTCCCTATGCGGACCCTCGTTCGCCGGTTCTGTGGAAGGGTCGGCGATTCGATGATTTAGTGCCAGACCGAGGGAGAAGGAGAGAATGCCGGCAATGGAGGAGATGACGAGCGCTTGGAGGAGGAGGTAGGTGAGGGCGTGGGTGATGATGGTTCGACGGTGTGTGGCCGTATCGAGGTGTCCTCGATTTGCCTGGAAAAAATTTAGCGTGAATGACGGTCCTAGGCATGTATGCATACCGATGTGCCAAGTCGTGCGCCCAAACACATTTCGAGATTTCCCTTGAGGTTTCCGAGGACAGGGACAAGGATGAAGAGCTCATCTACTCTGCGAAAGACGCTCCAGACGGCGAGGTGGTCAAGCAATTGCCCGGTGAAGATCAGTCCGACGAGACTGAGCAGGAGCGACGGCGTCGACTGAATCGCGAGCGTGAGTGCCAGATGCACGATCGTTCGTTTCAGCAGTGGTCTCGGCGGAACAACAGGACCATCCGGTTCGTCTGTATCGCCCGGATCTTGCGCCGAACCGTCGGACGTCACGCTCCCTTGATCTGACCCATAGGACCGATGCCGTGAGATCTTGTTCGTAATGAGCGCCGCATCCTGCCCCGCGTCTGCATTTCCGTCCGGTATCGGCGGTGGATCATTCTTTCTCTCCTCGCGACGCCGTGCAGCGAAGTCGTCCAGTAGGGCAGCACGTCGTTTACGTGGGTCGTACTCGTACTCTCGACGTAGGATAGGGGACATGCTTTGAACGAGAAAGAAAAGGAGCATTGATGCCATGCCAAGGCTGACCAGAAACTCGACACTTAAGAACCGACTACCACTGCGCGATCCCCCCCGCACACGCTTACCTAATCCGGGAATCTGAGTTCCCGTCTGCCGGGGCTTCTCCTGGCTTCTCCCGGCGTTTCATACAGAGACATCGAGCGATTCAGCCCATGGCCTCTCTCCTCCAGCCAGCTCACTGTCATGAGACCGCTTAGTTGCATCGCACGCTCCGTACCCAGAGCCCCTCGCCTCGCTCGCTACTCGTCAAAGGCCCAGGAGCCATCCCTCGATGGGCTATTCCAGTCTCCGAAACTCAAGACCAGCCCAGTAAACTCGCTCGCATTCGCGCGAGAGGTGCGCAAACGGGTGGGAGAGTATCGTACTCGACAAGCTGGACTAGGGAGGCATCCATTGGCGCCGGTGGAAAAGCCCGAAGGCGAAGCATTTGCTGTCATACAAGGCGAACAAGCGAGTGTGCAGCTGTACGGCAAGCATCTCGTCGTGAAGTCGTACCATGCTCCAGACCTCTCCGTCAGCTACGCGTTTCTCCGCGACGTCTGCCCTTGTCCGGCATGCGTCCAACCATCGACTCGCCAAAAGCTCTTCAAAGCAGGCCAAGCATTCGAAGAACTCAGCGCGGGACCCCCGAAACCCTCAGATGTCCGTTTGACGGGAAGCAACCTGATCATTCAATGGCCTTCGCATCAATCGACGTACCCGCTCGCATGGCTCCGTCCGATCATTGACGCGAGCGCTATTCCCGTCGAACAAACACCACAGATCTACACTCCGATCGAATGGCCCGACAAGGCGGGACTCCTGGCCTCGCCGACACTACGCATCCCCTACGAAGCCTTCCGATTCAGCGCAACCCATCAGCACGCCCTGCTCTCCCAACTCGTAGGCTACGGTCTCGTCATCCTTACCGGTGTCCCGACCCAACACACCACCGACGCAGATTGCGAACTGCGCAAAGCGATGGGCGTCCTCGGTGAATTGCGGAACACATTCTACGGGACAACGTGGGACGTCAAGGCACTTCCGGACTCGCGGAATATCGCCTACACGGACGTTGACCTCGGTTTCCACCAGGATCTTTGGTACGATCCGCTCACAGCCTGCGGCGGAGAAAGCTGACTGACCCGTTCGACAGCTACTTTGAATCCCCACCGCGCTTCCAAGCACTTCATTGCCTGCGCAACCGCGTCACGGGCGGCTCATCATACTTTACAGACTCGTACGCGGCACTTCGTACGCTAATGACCGAACAACCGGAGCACTACGCCGCGCTGAGGGATCAAGATGTCGCGTTCGTGTACGATAACGATGGGTACTGGTACTATCGTCGTCATCGAACTGTCGTCGAAGCTCCCCGTTTCAAAGCCAACGACCCCATCCAATTCCACGCCGTCAACTACTCTCCCCCGTTCCAGGCCCCGCTGCCGCCGACGTTAACCCCTCAGCAGCACGATACCTTGTTTGCGGCACTCGCCGCATTCGAGCGCTTGCTTGCCCGTCCAGAGGCGCTTTACGAGTTTACGATGCAAGAAGGCGACATGGTCCTCTTCGATAACCGACGTGTTCTCCACGCACGACGTGCATTCCAGAATACAAGCTCGGCAACCGCTGGTGCGGAGGGGGAAGCGACGCGGTGGCTCAAGGGGTGTTATATGGATGGAGATGTGGTGTGGAATAAGATGCGCGTCATGAATCGGCTCGTGAAGACGGGTGAGCTTGAAGCCCTGCCAGAGTGGAGGCAGGTTTCAGAGACTAGAGGCCTGTTGTAATTTATTCATTATCTCTCCATGGGCTATTGCAAACTTATTGCAGCTCCTCCGTCAACGAGTAGCGATGCACCGGTAACTGCAACAGCGTCAGCATAGTCACCGCAGGTCTCGAAAACACTCACTGTATCTTGCCATATCCGATGCCATGAAACAGACGGGCTCGGCAATATCTTCTGGTACTCCTAGACGTCCCAACGGGATCCGTTGCGTCATCATTGCGCGCTTGCTCTCGTCCGCCAGGTCATCGACGTTGATGGCTGTCTCGATCGTTCCTGCAAGAGAGTGAGCACCAGGATAGAAATGCATCCATGGACATACTCACCGGGCAGTATCGAGTTGCACCGGATTCCCATTGGCCCCAAGGCAATCGCACAGCTTTCCATGAGACTCTTAATTCCCGCCTTTGTCGGCGTATAATGTGTCTGCCCTGCGCCACCCATTAACGCCGAGATACTGGAGATCGCTACGATGCTTCCCCCCTTAGGCTCCTGGGCGGCCATTTGATTGGCGACAGCGCGGGTGATGTAGAAACTGCCGTCGAGGTTTACGTTTTGCACTTTTTTCCAGAGATCGTTGGGCATATCAAGGAATGTGTGGAAAGGGCAGATGCCAGCATTGCTGATGAGAATGTCTATCCGGGAGAAGGCTTTGATGGCTTCTGTTACGATCTGGCAGCGTATCAGGATCCATAGAGGTGTGGGATGCACAGGACTTACCTTCTCAGCTGTTGATGGATCCCCAATATCGCCAGCAACCAATATAGCTTTGCGGCCATTTGACTCGATTGCCTGTTTGACCGCTTCCGTATCCTTGAGTGTGTTTTCTCCAAGATGATGTAGTACAACATCGGCGCCATGTCCGGAGGCGGCTATCGTGAATAGTGAGCACTGCAGACTTGTTGTGCGGTGAATGCGACTCACCGATGGCTGTTGCCCGACCGATTCCAGACGAGCAACCTGTGACTACAACGATCTTGTTCCGCAGCAGAGACATCTTGAGGAGTAGTCGATAGGAGCGTAAGAGAGTGATACCTCGGAGGATACGCTGGCTTTGAGGTATTATACGGGAATGAACGAGCTCTGATATGACACTCGTGCCATGGTCCCTTCCAGTGTGCGGGGAGTCCACTTCGCGGAATCAAATACGGGATAGCTTTCTCCCGGCGCGTCGAGCTTTGGGTGACATGCCCTCGGTTTGTTCAAGTCGTGTATTTCTAATATAAGAGTATCTCAGAGAAAGGTATGAACGAAGAACGTCATGAACGTTGGTTCTAGCTATTTGGAAGACTGTTATACTGACTCGGAGTCGTGGCGACCGGCATGCGTTTGTCTCTTACGTTTCGCCCTTTTTGTGCGTCGCACTTGACTAGCTTCTTCACATTCGAGCAGAGTCATCTTCACTGACTGACTGAAGTGACAGGATCGGTCGATCGGGCAAGATTCAAAGTATCCTCCAGATTGAATCACAAGCGTCGCAAATGAGCTCAGTCTTAAAAATACCTCGCAGACCATTCTGGTCACAGCCCATGATCAAATCCTCTAGGATAGCTTTCACTAACAATTAACCGCCAAAATAGCTTCACAGGCAACGTGGTATCTATCGAAAAGAACATACGATGCTCCGTATGAACGAAACGACTCTATAAGCCTTGCGATGCGCCACTTGAGCGGTATGGCCATCTCGGGCAAAAGCGATTTCGGAAAGCTTATCGAAGCGAATCTCTTCGCCTCAACTGCTGCTTTCCTTCACAACGTGATCATAACGAAGACTCCGGAACTGACGCGAATGATAATGTCCGTACAAAGGTAGCCAATGACTAGCAACCCAAAATGCGCTTGAGAAGCGGTGCCAGCACGCCGTCTGGATACAAGAAAAGAAAACGATCCTAGCTGCTGCCGGATCCTGCCTGACCTGCTTGATTGGCGACCTATCAAGGAACTCAAGATCAGCAGCGAGCGATGTCTCCGTGACATGACTTACCGTTCCCGTGACCCGTGCGGGGCCGACAGTGACGCCCCATCTACAGAACAGAGACCGTCAGATGCGGGTGCAATGCACAGCACAACGGGTAAAGACTCACTCTTGCGTTGGATTAGGCATGTCGGTGATGACAGCAGTTGTGCCCGGAGCCCCGGAGGGTAATACTAGATGATATCCAGTTCCATCAGCTTACGATACGAGGATTACTCTAAATCGGACACATACCGGCCGTCGTAAAGTTGCTGGGCTGTGCACTCGCAGCGTAAATCGGGAACTTGTTCGTCTGGGGGGGAGCGGCATCAGCGAATAACATCAGCCTGGAATGTTCCGACTCGCCTTGTAGAAGACATTCCCACTCTTGGTATCCATGAATACGAGAGAGAAACCTTCTCCCGTCGCCATGTTGTCTGGCAAGTCGACGCCGATTTCACCGCCATATTGCCCCTGAGAGACCCGTAAGCGCGAGGAACATATCTTGATCCTCTTTGCACACCTTTTTGGTCCCACTTGCCCATTTCTTCACGGGTACGTTCTGAGCGAGCGGGAGAAACCCCACCATGATCGACTTGTTAAAGTTGTGGAGCTGGATATCGAACTCGGTGATGCCGATGTCACCTCCCATACCGAAGACGACAGCGTTGGGTTGGCCAAGAACCCATGGTTCGTCTACGGAGGGTGTGCTGACGGGCCAGTATCCTCCGCTGAAAGCTATCAGACGCAAGGAAGTCGGCGTCAGGACGCAACGTCGCGCGCGTCTCTTCTCGTAGCAGACTCACCATTCGCCAGGGGAGATAGTGTCACAGACGCGACAGAGAGATATGTTGTGATGTGAGAGAACTTCATTTTGGGTCGATGTCGTTGTCAGCTGAACGAGCCGTTCTTCAAAGATGTCTTGCAAATGCGGTGTTGCGATCGTGTTCAAGTCGTTCGAACGAGGTTTTCACAGTGTCGTACGTAGTGTCGTTCGTCCGATCCTCCAAGCCAAGGAAACAAGGGAATGCCAATGCAGACTACCTGATGTACGCAGCTCCTGATGAAATAAATCAAGCCGGCAACGATGAACTGAGAATACCACCAAGAGCCCCCAAGCACACTCCCCCTCGAGGGGCACCGAAGGGAAAAGATAAACATCGGCTGGCACCAAACGCGTGCGCGAGCCGGAAGCCTAAAAGCTTGATGTCCGTCGGTAGGGTGAAAGCTGCTGTGAAGATATGAAGAGCTGTGTACTGAGAGCTGTATGGAGTATATAGACATGAACTTGTGAAGGAAAGCTTGAAGGAATACAGCAGTATAACGACCATGTATAACACCGTGAATGGGACAAGGTCGATGTCTAATCCGCTGGCTAATTGATGTCCAGAAAGCCCAAGTGCTCGCCAGCTATGTATCACGTTCAAGCAAGCTGCTGTGCAACTTGAATGGTCATTGTCACGGAAACCGGGAACGCGACCGCTGTGTGTTTGCGTTCAGATTCATATAAAAAACAAACGGCGACGAAGGCCGAAGGGGCATCCTCGCTCCATTAGCATCCCGTTCCAGCTCATGCCCCATAGAAAATGATTCGAGTTCAACCTTGGTGGCGATCACTGAGAGAGGCTGAGATAGGCCGAGTTCCTTCTCGCTCCAAAGCATCGTCAAGTTGAATGCTTCCTGTGCCAGGGAACTACGCGATAAAGATCTAGGCGAACGCGTTGCCCTGCGGCGATACTCTCGGCGAAGGCCCCGTGCTTGGCGCGCGAGCTTACCGGTCAATTGGCTGGCCAACTTGGCTCTGAAACTGTTTTGCAGTCCTGTCGGTACGTATATGATGACCGTTCAGCAGCGATTCCGCTGATCAAGAATCATTCGAAGCGGATAACTAGCGGATGCGATAATATTAAGTCTTCCGAATGAGGACGCCATCGGATCCTCTGAAATGCCTCAAGACGGCTGGAGACGTTCTGTGGTATGTTGATACAGTGTAACACGACATGACAGAGCACGGACATGCGTCCACCGATGAAAATGCGTACAACCTCTTTTTGCCAGGCCTCCTCGCGCAGGATTCCGCACATAGAAGCGGAAATGATGGACAGAAGCAGCGAAAGACACCTCTTGATGCTCTTTTAGATGTCATCAATGTCGTCCTCTTCGAACGCAATCTCGTCATCTTCGTCTCCACCGTATGCCGCGTCCTGTTCGTTGATCTTTGTCGTCTCGGGAAGTTCACCGTACTGCTTCAAGTTCCGTGCCTGGCGACGTCTTGTCAGAGGGCGACACCAAGGTGGCCTCGCTTGACTCACCTCTTCTACTGTGTACTTGACGATGACATCTGCCTTGTCGTCCTGGAACTCTCGGAGCGAGATCAAGATAATGTCTCCCTGGTTGATCCACACCTTCTTCCTCATCTTTCCTCGAATGTGCGCAAGACGGGTTTCACCATCGAAACACTGGGCCTGGAGTCGACCGTTACCGAGCATCTTGGTAACCTGGGCGTATTCTTTTGTAGCATATGACGTCAACGGTTTGCAACAGGGTAACGACGCGGATGACCTACCTTGGCCATCCTCCTTGAAGACCAATTCTCGCTTCTCGTCGTCATTCTCGTTCTTTCCTCTTCTTCGGTTTTTACCACCCTGCAGAAGGACCGTCAGATGCAATGTGAAATGGGTGACAACCATAAAGAACTCACCTTTCCCTTGTTCTACACGAACGGAAACGAAAGCGATCGAAGAGTCAGCATTCGAACTTGATTTCGGCATTTCAGACATCGGACATCGGCCCCGGTATCCCTGCTTTCCCAAACGACAAAGACTTGAGAGAGGCGATTGCTAAGTCCGTTGGCGTTTTGCTCACACCCCAAGTTTTGGTGCTGCAGTGGGTGACTCTATACCGCTCGCTCCGCTGCCATGCCCAATCCACTTTCGATGTATGCCACGCCGCTGTCGCCATTGCGAGCCATTTCTTCCCTTCGTACGTACGATACGACCGCGATTAACAAGATGTGTCGGGGTCGAAAGTTGATTGGCAGCGGCGAGGCCCCGAGGTGCGTTTCGCTGCGCTTCCAGACTCCCCGTCACGGAAAAGGCGGCACCGTCTCGATTCCGGTGTCCTCTCCATGCCTTTCACATCTCTTCCTCCTCCGAATCCGGTCCGCACGATCCTGGTCCAGGAGACGATGGAGATCTGAGACTCGAGCAAAAACTCACCTTCGGCATGATGACGAGTTTTTCGGAAGTCGAAGTTTCAGTGGGAGGGAAAGTATTCTAGGGGCGCGGCCTCAGACACCTATTGACACTTAAAATCGATGGGTCTCCGCCGACAGGCCCTCACACCGTGTGTGACGTCGAGTCACCACGGGCGACGACGGCGACACGCTCGGAGCCGGCTCACCAGACTCGGTGCGACAAGGAAAAATCGCCTGACAAAGGAAGCGCGAGCGCGAGTCCATTGTCTTCTGGTTCCGGCCAGAGTTGGAAGCTCAGCGCCTTGCCTTCCGACATCGTCTTCGCCACTGATCTAGTCCTATGTTCCGTGGTGCAGAACACAGAGACAGACGGGCATGAGCAAGGCAAGAAGTAGGAGGTTGCACCGAAAGGCATGACGGAGCATTACCTTCATCAATGGTAAATGTGATCAGTCAATCCGACCAATCGTTCCAGAAATATGCACATATGAGTGTGTAATGCTATATTGAGCTCTGGCATCTGTATGGCTCAGCCTCAGGTCTCCTTGATTGCTGGACTTCGCTTCCTGGCACTTAGGTATCACTCGGCCAAGTCTTCGCCCTTGAGCTTCTTGAGCACTCGGCGGACCTCTTCTTGCGCCCCGGTGTACTTCCCCTTGTCGTCTGTAAGCTTGACACACTCAAGCCCGTCGATCCGCCTGAGCTTGATGACAATGTTGAGTGGCTTCGAGCCTTTTGAAGCATCGGATGCCTTCTTGAAATCGTTGGTGAGGTTGGTGCCAATGCCAAATGATGCTGGGTGGTTGTCGTCAACGCCAACCCATCGAAGAAAACCATAACGACTTACCATCGATACCAATCTTCTCGCATTCGTTCCAGATGCGCAATGATTCTGGCACATCCAAGCCGTCGGAGAATATGACCTTCTTGCCCTTGATGACATCTGCCTCCTCCTTGCCTACGCTCTTCGCGACACTGGTCCAGGCATCCTTGACCGCCTGCGCGAAGACGATGGGATCGCCGCTATCATGTCGCAGTCCATTCCACCGCAGTGCTCGTTCCGGCTCCGAAGTAAACTCATCGAAAAAGGTTTTGATCGTGTAAGTATCTGTCAGCATTGTATGGAGCGGGCTGGCGCCATTGGCGGGATAGACTGAGGCGGCTTTAGAGACATGCAGAACGACGGAACGCGTGACTCACCCTTTTCCCATGCATCCATAGCCCTGATATTCGGCAACTCGTAATTCTCCTTGGCGCCCATGGCCATGATCCATTCGTGAGCGATAGTTCCCACAGGACGTAAACCATACTGCATTGCGAGAAAAACCTAATAGGTGGTCGTCAGCGTGGACCTCTTTATCGTGGGGCGCATACTCACATTACTCGTCCCCGCCAATCCGCCAGACTTCTTCCCACCATTCTCTGCAAGAATCCTTTTTCCATCATCGGTCCCAGCCCATTCCCTGTCTCCCTTTATCAATCCCTTGATGACAGCTTCGTGAACCCTGTAACTTCTTCTCCTCCTCGTGCCGAACTCGGAGAAGAGTATGTTTCCGGCCGATTCGGTCAAGAGGGTCAACGTTTTTTGTTTTGCCAATTCTGAAAGCAGATTCATCAGCCAAGCTATCACTTGAGGGATTGCCAACACACCTCGGACCGCTTCATAGTCTTCTTCCCAATCCGTATCGTCAAACTTGAAATAGCCCTCACTTACTGTGAGCGCAGCCGATTGTCAGCCCTGTCTTTCTTGGTAGATTGGTCACTCACAGATCGACATTAATGGCACTTCGTACAGTATGCAGTCTCGCCAAGGACCTTGGATATCCATTTCTATCAACCCCATTTCGTCTGCTTTCGATGCGTTCCCGTCGTCCGTCTTGCGGCGCTTTGCATCTCGCTCTTCTCCAGCGCCATCGTTAGTAGCGTCCGCTTCGGAATTGCTCTCGGAATGAGGGATGAAGGTGACCTGAACCTGATTTGCTGGATCCAAGCTAAGGGCGCTCACGAAATCCAGGTAATCGGCGTGAAAGTACGGGCAGTGTTTTTCCAGGTACTGTCGTTCTTCAGCCGAGAGTCGAAGATTTGACAGCGCTGTGCGAGATGTCAGAATTCAATATGCGATACACGGCTAATGACCTCACCTTGAACCTGCTCCTTCACCCACTCGTAACACTTCCGGCTGAACAGCATGTCCGGCGCTCGATTCGTAAACTTGTATTCGGAATGCGCATCGGGAAAAGTCTTGAAGACGGCATTCTGCATCGTCAGCTTATGATAGAGATGTTGTCAGGTCGTCAAGGTGCGCGGGCGATCAAAGGGACGTACCTTGTACAGGTCGGTGTCGAGAAGGGAGACCGGAACAACACTTGCGATTGACTTTTCGCTGGTGACGTTTGCACCGCTTGAGCTGTCCATTGTTGCCATCTTCTGTAGAAATATAGCTAGCTATATAGCTTTGGAGACGTTGTGACCTTAGGAAGAGCTCCTCGCCGCGAAGTATGTCGGTTAATGCTATCTTGACTCAACGTCTTGCGGACGGAACGAGTCCGCATCCCGTTGATCCTTCAACCAACAAATCTCTTTAGCCCAAAATTCGTCATCACGGTCAGAGTGTCGCGCGCGCGGAACCTTGACCGTTTTACATGTACAGTGGTTTCTTAGGCATTGCCAGGAGCTCTATCGTATGGACAGCTCAAGCCGTTATGCATGCATAGTGCCATGAATCGTACACAACCAGTGTGCACTCTATACCAAAATACCAGCCTACAAGGGGTTCGTCTACGAGAAATGTAGCGATGTGGATATAACAATGATGTTGGGTGTGATGCGAGTTCGTGAAGTCGTTCCGTTGTCCTGTCATCCGGAGGGAACTGTCTCGTGGATTTTGCTCAAGGTGGCGATGCTGCGTCGGTCACGCAGAAACAGCCGAGTGCTCGGTTCGCTCAGACGAAGGCGCTTCGTCCGACGTGGGATCGTCGTACCCGTCGGAATCCGTTCGTGAGTCTCCTGCTGAGAGATTCACCCTCGGTCGCCTCGGCGACATCCGCGGAGGGAGAGGCGGACGCTGATGGCTGAACGTATTCAGTGGCGTAAACGTCGACATATGAGGTAATGGCATCGGGAGACGAGCTCTCGCTTGCAGTTTCGGTCGTTGCACTCTCAGTCGCGCTCTGTATGTACGCGCTTTCGGTCAAGCTGGCGGATGTCTGTTCGGCGGCCCAGGATTCAGTGTTGGAGGCAGTGCTGGAAGGCGAAGCGTCCGAGGTCCAAGCGGAGGATTCGGCGGCGGCAGTCTCGTTGGCGGCGTAGGAGGCTTCCAGGGCAGCGACGGGGACAGCGGTGGAGGTAATGTTCGAGCACCATGCCATCAAGTCCACGTAGGTGGCGTTGATATCGGTGGCGTTCAAGGACAGAATGGCCTCGCAGTCGGTGCTGTTGTAGTACTCCGAGACGTCCACAGTAACGTCATCGCCATCGATTTCCTCCTCGGTGCATTCCCACTCATCGTCATCCTCTTGCTCGTCCTCGGGGATCTCCTCCCACTCGTCCTCTTCGCAGTCCTCGATATTTCCGTAGCCATCATCAGCCGAATCGGGCGAGTCAGGGGTATCGGGCGTGTCGGGAGTGTCAGGCGAGTCGGGGCTGTCGTAGTACGAACCAGTAGCGGCCGGAGACGAAGCAGCTCGGGTGGAAGTAACACCGGGGGCGCCAGATGCAGCCTGACCTGCGGAGGAGGCGGCAAAGTTGTTGTTGACATCGCTACCTTTGGTCGGGGCGGGTGCGGACGTCGAGAGGTAAGTGGTGGCGTCGGGACCAACAATGAATCGGTCGACAGTGATTGTAACGTATTGCGTGACGGTAACAGTCTGCGACGAAGAGGTCAGTATGGACCACGATCATGTGCACACGGAACTTACGTTATCATTCTGCTCCTGTCCAGAGACACCAGAAGCGGAAGGGAAAGGGGTACCCGTGGCACTTGCGGGAGCTCCGCTCGTTACGTACATGTACGATGTCGCCGTGGAAGTCGGGATGGTTTCGGCACCGGATGCGATATTGGTAGCGGCAGCGACGTGGTAGACGTGAGATCGTGTAGCGGCGGTTGAAGCGGATGCGGTAGCGCCCGAGTCAACGTTCCAGTTGTTGGCGACGGGGCTGGATGAGGCGGCGGGGCTCGCTGTCGCGGATGCTTCACCATCCTCGTATTCGCCGTCATCACATTCCTCGTCCTCGTCGTCTTCGTACTCGTCCTCCTCGTCATCACATTCCTCTTCCTCCTCTTCCTCTTCGATCTCGTCGGCGCATTCTTCGACCTCGATGACCTCTTCCGAGGTCAAGCCGAGTTCATCACCGACAATCTCGCGGCAGGCGTCATCGCCCTTGCAGAGTTGAGTGCCGTTTAGGAAAGACAAGACGGCCTCACCCTCGGGGGTATAGGTAAGCTCGAGCTCGATCTCCTCTTCCGAGTCGGTCTCGCCGTCGACATCAAAGGTGACGCTGTGCGTCGCATTGGCTGTCGAGTTGAACGATGAAGTAGCGTTCAAGGCCGAGGTGTTGTTCAGGTAGGCGTAGAACTCTGCGACGGATGCGTTCTTGCCGTCCACCGTGACTGATGCATCAACATCAGAAGTCGCGTTGGCTGTTATCGGGGAGCTGTCGATAGGAGCGGAAGCTTCCTCTCGGATATGCAACCAACTGAAGGGACCGGCGGAGACGGAAGAGATGGCGCTGAGGGTGGCGAGACAGGTAAGTGCGTTCACAGATCGCATGTCGAATCAAAGTATTTTGCTGGTGATGGTGTTTTGTTGTGGTCGTAAGCAACCGGTCGAACCAATCGAGGGTTGTCGGAGATGCAGTTGGAAAAGCGTTAAAGAACGTATGCAGGCGGCGAACAAGAGTCTGACGAAAGGAGTGACGGTTGAAGAATCAGTCAAACCGTTCGAGAGTATGTGTGAACGCGACGGCTGATATACGTGATCTTCACCATACCTGCGGAGTCGCGTAGGCTCACGAACAACACTCACCGATGATCGCGTACGGAAAAGTCGTAGAAGTTCTTGGAGTTTCGTTCAAGGGCCTTGCAAAGGATGTAAAATGAAAGATGGAAAGATGGTCGTTATCGTCGTGATGAAGCCTGCCAGAGGAATAACGAAGGTGTTGAGATCGTCTGATAGGAGACGTCGCGTCAGTCAAGTTATCATAGCGAGTTGACTCCCACACACCCGATCAGTAGTCCAGTACTCGTCAAAAATGTGCCTATGGTCCGTCAAGGATGCGTGTCGAGCGAAAAGGTCGTCGATGATCGTGCTTTTGAGTCGTCAGCCTAGTCGCGGTCGAAGAGGGTTGTCGAGGGATTCTATCTATTGTGCTGAAGGAGACGGGACGGGACAATGGCTACAAGCCGTGGACGATACTGAAACTCGGAGACTTGAGGGTGAAGACAAGGAAAGAATGCGATGACAGACCGTGACAATGGATCGACCGTCTTTTCAACGTCCAGCGAAGCCGCTGCAAGAGATTGTGCGCGGTCGTCGCGGTGGGATGCTCGTCCAATGTGCATTGCTTCCGCAGGACGACAACAACAAGAGGTGAACGCGTTTCGGCTTTCGGGAAACGCGAGGTCAGATATTGTACAGAAACTGGTCGACCGTGCTGAGTTTTTCCTCTCCAAGGTCGGACCTCCCTCTTCTAGCTACCAGACCAGCGACTAGACCACTGCCCACCTCATAGCCTGCGAGGTCTTCACAGCAGCGTAAGTGTATGCAGTCCAGTTGAGCCAGTGAAGGTGATTCATATCAGCAGGCCAGCCATAATGAAATATGCATTTACATATAGTAAATTCGCATGTTTACGTATAGAGCTAGTGGGAAATAGGGTAATCTTCCTTTCTTGAGGAATGCTCACGATCCTGCTTGATCGGCTCCTCGGAAAAATGGAAGTTCTTCCGACGTAAGCTTCCCGTGATTGTTCGCGTCCAACGCGTTTTACGCAGCTTGGCACTTCAGTCGCAGCAGCTGGTGAGCTAGCTGGTGTCTCGACATGTGGGCAGACGAAGCAAGTATGAAGCATCGCTGTCGCGTCCGACGAAATCGCTTGTCGGGGGTCAACGCGGATAGTGCAGTTGGGGCTCGCCGTGTGACAGCCGTTGCGACTGGATAGACAGCATGGAGTGGTCCGTGCTTGTTTGAGTTCCCGCCTGTCGAGTAGGCCCTGCAAAACGAGGGCATATGAGCAATTTCGAGCAGTCACGCAATGGTGCCGAAGGCTGTCCGCAGAAGATGGTTCTAAGGAAGAGGTTGCCGTATACGATATCCTGCGGCTACAGTACTTTTGTTACAACGATGAATACCATAATTCATACAATGCGGCTCAACGTCAAAGCCCTGTCTTCCAATCCACTCTCTTTCATCTTGTACTTCGATCATACATCGCAATCCAGCATCGTTTGTCGGCGAAGCCTTTGCTTTAAGCACTTGATGGGGACTGGGCCTTGATTACTGGGTGAAACCGTTCCCGAAAACGGTTTCCGCCATCAAGCGTTTGAGGCGTATGCCCGTTGTTAACGAAGAGGAACTCTGAGCCGCAGACGCTCCAGGACGTGGGTCGGGCTCGATATGTTTACTGCGCCGATACAAGCCCTGTTGACCGTCGCAAGCATTAATCACGATGACTCCGCGCGCGAAGTAGACCCGTGTACTCACCTCTTCATCTAGCAACGGCGTATCTGCCAAAAGATACTGAGCTCCGCCTGACTGCGCGAGACCGGCGACAATGTCGCCCCGCGCTTGATATAAGGCAAGCGGGGCAATTGCCTCTGCCATGACGCTATACTTTGACCAGTGTATGCGCTCTTCCGTATCCTGATCCTGAAAGTGTGCCGCATGAATCTTGGTGAGATCTTGCGTGATTACTCCGCTGAGATATCAATAGTCAGCTATCGTGTTCCTCTACATGGGCTCAGACGCACAGGAACGGAATCGCCTTGCTGCCCAAATCGCAGTCCTTCTTCAAGACTTCTCGATACGCCTTGTAGCTCCCGGTCGAATCGATAAGGTGCAGAGCGTCTTGCAACTCCCGCTTGGCTCCCGGCCTGACCAGGCTTAGGGTTGTTCCCAGACGGCGAATGGAAAAGTCATTGAGGCCAGAAGCGACCGCCCATGTGCTCGAGTAATTCCGCAGCTTGATGAGTTGCGTAACGACATCACAGAATTTTTCGTATACCTGAGCACGGTATTTCGGCTTGGCAGGACCGAGTACCATGGTTGATACCCTGTGATAATCGCTTAAGCGGGACTTGTCAAGACGACGCAAGACTCGGCGACGCACCATGATGATATCGTATTGAAATGTCGAGCAGAGATACTAGCTGGAGTCTCCTTCTCGCTACCTAATACTTGTCGGAAGCAGTCCCGTGGCTGATGTTTTCGCGGTAAGAGCGTGTCTGCGGGTGTCCATGAACACTCACCCTGATAGTCGAGAACAGCTGCCACTCTTCGCGACATAGTTCGATCGCCATCGCCAGATCGGACAATTCATAGAACAATGCCAGTGGTTTTTGAAAGACTTTGCCTTCCAGAGAATCGATCTCCGATATGGATCTTGAGCCGTCGGTAGAGGGCCTTGTTTGGCGGGATGCGTTCGTGTCCACGCGGAACAGAGAAGGGTTGGTTGCCATGGTGGCTGTGCGACTCATGACGTGGCCATTGACAACGTGACCATCGGAAGTCGAATCGCCGGGTGACAGCCATGAGAATTTAGAGCCCGTCGACTGTCTTCTGCTATGAGTATGAATCGAGAGTGCTTGTGGTCCAGGGTCGCCTGGACTTGATACCGGAGACATCGCTGGAGGTGATTCGAGTGTTTCTGAGGCTCTGATGGCCTCGAGTGTCGTTTCATCAAGACCCGAGTATGTTGACCGAATGTCGGAATTGTCTCTATCGCTGGTCACGCTTGTTTGCAGATCGGGCGACTCGATGGGTATCGCCAGGCTTGGGACCTCAGCCTTGGGTTTGCGTTGTCTAGTCACAGACCACGATTCGTCCAGATCTTCGCATTCATGCAGTTTCTGCAGTGCAATGGCGATCTCGGCTGCCACATGAGCAAGATGCGTTCGTTGGCTCGCTGATGCGTAAAACTTTGCGATCAGGCGCCTAGCTTCTTGCGAAGAAAAGTCGCCTGGATATGCTTCGAGCCATTCAGCCATCGTAATGACCATTCTGACAGAGTTTCAGATTCTGGCCGAAGCAGCCTTCGTATTACCCACCTCATTTGACTCCAAAGCAAGTACTGTCTCGCCATCCTCGTGTTCTGCAAGATCTCGTTCCAGCGATCGAGCAGGAACGATAAGACCTGGGGTGGTTCGCAGAAGCGACGGTAGCTTAGAAAGAAGGTATTCACAAAGGGATTATCTGCGATAAAATGCCCGTCAGTTCAAGAATCCCAGCGGCGGATATACAACTCGCCTGTTCCCCCTATTATTGCATTAATCAGCCTGTCCAAGAGATCTTGCAGGGAAACAAAGCGCGATGCAACGGATGAGGTGCGTTTCCTGATAAACAACACAAGTCAGTCAGTCGTACCTGAATACCCAAGTCAACTCACGGCTTGGTTTTCAATTCAGGTAACCCAGTGCCGACCTCATCAAGTGACTGAGGTTGTGCATCAATATCGCGAGAGCTAAGGTTCGCCCTTTGATCTGCCGCACGCGAGGTGGGATAACTCTTCTCTCCTTCAGACAGCGCAGCGAATGCGCCTTCCGAAGCACTACGGTTCATCGACAAACGACCTGCATGTCCGTTTGAGATCGGAATCTTATGACCAGCGTTCCAACCCGATGAGATTGTAGGGTCTGGTTCCAGTATCTCGCTTTCGGGTGTAGAGGCATGCTCTTCTTGCGTACCTCGACGACCCTGTGGAGATGTGGCGGAGCCCGGACGACGCGTATCTTTGGGTACACGGTTGCCTGACGAAGCGAAACAGCCGCGATGAGTGAAGGATCTCAGTGCCACGGGAGAGACCAGCTTACGTCGTTGCTTCGAGATGGCTTTCAACCTGGAATCGGCAGAAAGTTTCTGTAAGTACGTACATCCGACTGGAGGAAGAAACCTACATCCACCCGAATCCCATCCTCATTTTATGCCGTCCTTGCTGCGAAAGCACCGACAGCTCGACCAGCCCTATGCCATGGGGCGCTCCTATCTCATTCCCCTCAATCGGCTTGATTGCCAGTTCGGCCTCCATACCCGGATCGGTTTTGCAAGCGATAACCATGGCGGGTGAATGATGACAGAGATCGCCTGTGGATGTATGGTCATATCATCTGATGCGCCTTCCCTTATCATTCTGTACTTACGAACTATCTCTGGAAGCCCTGCAACACTACTGCCATTAGTAGCATCGTAGCAGACCATGACGCCATCGATCCTTGGCAACGCCACAGGCCAGCTACTGCGCGCATCAGAGGAGGCGCTAAGTGGTCTCAACGCACGCAAGTCAATTTCGTAAATCTCGACGAGCCGCTTGCGAGGGGGTTGGCCGGTGTCAACCGCTGCTGTATAGCGATTGACTGCAGAATGCGCTTAGTTTAGACATTGCTGGGCTGATCCAGGTTTCCAACTCACTCTGAGGTGCCGGCGGGTCACCTTCAGTGTGGAGGGAAACAGGCTCTGAGAGACCCCACGCTTTAAACGCTTTCCCGATAATGGTCGATTTGCCAACTTGTTCCGCCCCAACAACCGCGATCACGTAATCTGCTTTTCGTGGCTGCAACGAGAGGCTTCTGAGCATATCGATTGACGAAAGTCTGGTGCTACTCACTGATGCAATGTCAGCTAAATGGCTAGAATTGGAATTATTACGGGATAGCCCTTTGACTTCTTCATGGGACGATAGAACGGGAAAGGCGGACTCCTCCATGGGCAACGTGGACTCATCTGCGTCAGCATACCTCCTCGGAGTCGGAGGCAAGGGCGAATCTTTGATGCTCGTAACAGGTAGACTGATGCTTCTCGGAATTGTACTGCCGCCTTCCGATGGCGAAATCAATACTTCCACCTCCCCTCTCTTGCCGTCGTCTAGTTTGAGTTGGGATAGTTGCTCTTGTTGGAACGTCGTAGACTGTCGAAGTGGAGAGCTTTGGGATGGTGCCGGTAACTCTCGTATCCCGTTCCCACTGACAGCGTGAAGAGCGAGATTTGCAGACATACGTGACTTGAAAGTTGGTTCGATGGGTGGCGCAGAAGGGATAGGTGTCGTCAATGGAGCGGGAACAGTGTCTGCGGGAGATCTTCTTCCCGGGTTCCTCATCTCGGCACCGTCCACTTTGATATTCGTCCCATGAAACAAATCTGATGAAGCGTCCATAGAGGTTCTTGATGCCGGTGTCGTCGCACCGGGAGGGGTCAGACGACTGTCCGAAACCTGTTCAAATCCAGAATCATGCGATGGCTTGCCGCTTGTACTATCATCTGCGTTGTACTCAGTGGACACTGGAGCAATTGAATTTGAGTTGGATGTCTCAGCTTCTTCTTTTTGGGAAAGACCGTTGACTGGAGCAACTTGATCTGGTGATGGGATTTTTGGGTTCGTGGTTGAAGCATCAGACGGAAGAGGAGACGTTGTTGGCGAGGTCTGCATTCGATTGGGATTGGGTTTTCCGCTGAACGGATCCATGTTGGTACGATCCGCTATGCACAAGTAGTGTTGACCCTGAATGCCTTTTGATCTTGCATCTACCTTTCCATGTCCTTTCGCTGGTGCAGTAGCTTGATGTTGATGCTTTGATCCCTTCAGCGCATATCGAATGTCACGAATCGGTAACTGAACGGGTCTCGAACGTTTCTGTTAAGAGGTGGCATAGAGCAGGCAATCTCTCTTCAGCAAAATGTTCGTCTTGATTGTCATGGCATGCTCCAAACGTCTTAAGTCGACTCGAATCGACGCTTTCGTCATTTGACTGATGCTTCTGAAGCCCTCGACCCCTTGTCGACTGCACACTCTGCTCTGTCTGCACTCAACTACGGCCATTCCCGGGGAAGAGGCGTTGGGATGCAATGCAAGCAACTTCGACTCACCGGTCCTTCCTCTTCGACAACGTTCCTCTCCGCGAAAGCGTGGTTCCCTCCTGCTGGAACGAGTCACGGATCCGTTACCTTCGTCGAAGATGCTAGCTCTAGCAGAAGATAGAATGCAACGCCGCGATCAGAATTCCCTCATCTCCCAGCAGATATTCCCTACATTCCCTCCTCATTTGATATCTCGGAGGTGATGTGCGGAACCGCAGCCGCCGGTGAACTCAGCATCCGAGACAATGATTTCCACTGACCAATATTTCTTGGTTGCACGGTCAGGCAGCTGGTCGGGCTCTCGGGATCTCTGAACGAATGTTCGCATTTCAAGGTCTGGCGAAGTCAGCAGAAGACGCAGAGATGGCGTCGCATGGCAAGGCGATACGTTTGGCACGCCTGCCTTGAAAACGCTTTTCCAGTCGGGAGCCGGCCAGCCAAAGGTCGAAACTCATGGATTTCTGCCGTACGTTTCCAGATGAACTGGGCCGCTCCCCAGTCAGGCCAGCTTCCAGCTCAGGACTATTCGGCGGCGTGGGATCAAGCACTCAAGTACCATGACGTATGAGAGGAATAGCACTGTAAGTTATAGCAGAAGAAACGCTTCGGACGGGTTCGGATTTCGCCTTCGCATTACTTGTTTTCCACGTCTGCGAACCGTAATGCAAATAATGTTGCTGCTTAAGAAAGGCTGCAGCGCCAGAAGCTTGAGACGTGCGGTCAAGGCCCGACATCCTCGCATAACATCTGCTTTTGTAGATGACTAGATGTTCGCTGAACGAGTATTGATGCGAGTCGAGTATCAACTCGCAGTAGCGACGCGAGCTCAGTATTAGCGTTGTCGATAATACCAAGGCACGTTAGGTACTAGGACCGTTGCGTTCTGGGCTTTTTGGGCCGACGAAGAGCTAGACGAAGACAGAGTCGCCTCTCACCGAAGTCATCGGAACGGCTGTCGGTCCAGCAGCGACATTACCATCAATAGCTTCATAATCCACTATCAAAGGAGCTACCGGCGGTTTTTCGAACCGTGGCAATTGCCGTTGCCGCAGTTCGCGCTCTCCTTGTCAGGAACAGGAACAGGCAGGAAAACCATTTCCTTAGAGGGACGAGACCAGATTCGAGGACCTCGACTTGGTCTCGACTTGCTCTTCGTTTCTCGGACTGCAAGCAAGGATGGAGGAGAAATAGCCTCGCTTCATCGCTAGATGCTCGCATTCTGGCTCAACGATTCCTAGCTTTTCATGAGTACACTCTACAGGTCATCACGAATCGGTGAGAGAAAGACCAGCCGGGAGATCATGTGGCTTCAGATGAAAATGCCCAGTTGAGACTTTGCCAGGAAACGTGCCAGAACGACACCAGGCATGTGATAGATGAAGACAGGTTGACGATACAATGCTACGGTACGATGTATAGCTTTCGGTATCCTAGCACTATTCAGCTCACTATTCAAGCTGGTATTCATTCGATCCAGTACAGTCCTATGGTCAGCTCTGCGTGCCGCTCTCTTAGCTGCTTTCTATGTGTTCTTTGTCCCCTCGAAAAAAGCTCGGAATACTTCCTTGTCCGGCTGCCAGCAGCTCTGCCAGCTGGCATCCCCACTTTCTTCCCGTGTTGTTTTTAGCCGATCGCGTTTTAGATCTGCCACGACGCGATCCGTCTCACTCCGCATTCTCATCAATTCATCAAAAGGTCTTCCCCCTCTCGACTGGTATATCGCCCTCGCCTGTCGACGTCTTCTTGCCGCTGTGCATCTAGTCGCCAGTCATCACCCACCATGGCTGCCACCTCGACCTCAAGACCAGCGACCCCGCCCTTGTCGCGGACGGCATCGTTCAGCAACGTCCAGCAGTATCCTCCCGACAGCAAATATTCAGGACAGCCTGATGTCGAGGCTCGAGAGACCCTGTTGGAGGCACGGGAGGAGGGAGCGGCTGATGCTCGACTGCAGGAGATAAACAAGCCGTCGCAGGGTAACCCCAGTGGTAGTGAGTTTCGACATTGTGTGGAGACGCATGTCGCAGCGCTGATAAGGAACCCTCAAAAGTTCTGGCCATCGCCGCCTACTGTGGAGCGTCCATCATGATGACTGTCGTCAACAAGGTCAGTCGTTGCCGAGTGTGCAATGAAGACTGAACTGACACGGCTTGTCTCCCTCACAGTTTGTCGTATCAGGACATCACTTTTCGATGACTTTCCTCCTACTGACCATTCAGTCCGTCGTCTGTGTCTCCCTCGTATACGTCGCCAAGAAAATGGGAGTGATCGACTTCCGTGACTTTGACATGAAGGACGCCAAAATTTGGTTCCCGATCTCGGCCCTGCTGGTCTCGGTCATCTACACGGGTTCCAAGTCGCTTCAATACTTATCGATTCCCGTCTACACGATCTTCAAGAACTTGACCATCATCTTGATCGCCTACGGAGAAGTCATCTGGTTCGGCGGTCACGTCACCAGCCTGACATTGGTTGCGTTCGCATTGATGGTCGGATCTTCGATCGTTGCTGCATGGTCCGACATTTCCACCAGCTTGAACGCCATGGCCAGCGTTGTGGAGTCCATCGATCCCGTCACCGGCGCCGAAATTCCATATGTGCCCAAGAGTATGCTCGGCAGCATCAACGGTGGATACTTCTGGATGGCCAGCAACTGCATCTTCTCCGCTGCATACGTGCGTATTGATAATAGCAGTCGCCTGCAAGCGCTAATCTCAGACGTTTAGGTCTTGGCCATGCGAAAGCGAATCAAGTTGACCGGCTTCAAGGACTGGGACTCGATGTTCTACAACAACCTGCTCTGCATTCCCATCCTCGTTGTTGCCTCGGTTCTGCTTGAAGACTGGGGATCGGAGAACCTCAACTTGAACTTGTGAGTGCGGATTCCAATGTCCCAGAGTAGAGCTAATGTCAAATTACAGCCCTGCTGAAGCTCGAGGCTTCTTGCTGTTCGCCATGGCCTTCTCCGGTGCTGCCGCCGTCTTCATCTCGTACTCGACCGCATGGTGTATCCGGACCACCAGTTCGACCACGTACAGCATGGTCGGCGCCCTCAACAAGCTCCCCGTCGCCGCATCCGGTATGATCTTCTTCGGCGACCCGGTCAACTTTGGCTCCGTTTCCGCGGTCGGAACCGGTTTCATCGCAGGTCTCGTTTACGCCATCGCCAAGCAGTCCCAGAGCAAGGCAGACAAGGCTCGACAGGCCTCACAGACTTTCCAGATGAGGGAGAAGGCATAGATCAGCACGGGAGGTTTTGAGTCGAGGAGATTGGATGTCTGTGGTGTCTCCGTGTGTGGGGAACGGGCCGCAGTGACTTGTGAAAGCTGCAGCCGCGGCTTGCGCATATAGGACTTCCTTTTACCCTCTTTTGTACATTCGTTTGCCGACAGATTATATTCATAGATGATTCGCACAATTTTTTCTACGAGTTGGGGTCGTGAGACTGGGGTTGCGGTAGAGGCCCGAATGCGACATCAGGCAGTGGCGAAATTCGCTTCGTCCGCCGCTGCGGTACTACCTCGACATGTCGTTAATCATCTTACTATGTCAAAGAGCGAGTACAGGCTTCAATATCAATAGCTGTACAAAATCTCGAATTCAGAGACTATGTCGAAGACCTTCAGCCAAGGATGGCGATTTGGCCTCTGAATGACGATATCCCCAACAGCTAGCCATATTGCCCAACTGCCCAACAGCTTGTCCAACCGCACAACCGGCCACTATCAACGGCGATGTGAACGGGACCGGCGTTGTTCGGCATCACCTTCAAATGGTCAACAAATCTGTGGAGAGCGATATCACAAAAAGAATTGCCCTTTCTCAACTTTGATGATTCCCGCTGCGCTTTTTTCGGATCGATCAGTCGAGCGCACATCCCAGACACGACCTCCTGGCCTGGTAGCCTGCGGGGCAGCAACATCCTCACCCGCTGTCGGCCTGGCTCTGCGATGGCGCCGGGGGCGTCCTCGACGGTGTCGCATGCGGAGACGGCCTGATTGAAGTCGTGATTCGAAATCCCCGAATCGTTGCACGCCCACGCGCGCCCTTTCTTTCCAGGCAAGATCAACTTCGTGAGTTGCTTTCTTTCTGCTACCCCGATATTTGCCAGGCGCTCTTGATCGGACGATTCTGACGACATCATTTGCGTAGACCGACGGCCCTCAATCAAAACTTAGGAAGAAGGGATCGATTCAAAATGGTGGGTTTCCCCTTGGCACGGAAGGATGGAACTGGGAATGGTGGACAAGGGGATATTGTGGTTTGGACATTCGACGTACGGCAGCGGAAACACCAAACAACTGCGACTTCGTTAAGGCTTGGCGAAGGATATGGCGTGAAGGGAGAGTCAGGGAGCATGGAAAAAGACGTAGAGAAAGTGGAGATAGGTGAAAGGGATATGATTGAGAGACGACGACAACGACACGGGCATCGCACAGCATTCGCCAACGCCATTCCGACCATAATGTCCAGAATCGCCTTCCCAGTTCCATTCGGACCAGAGCGTACTTGGGCTCGTACTCACTTTCCTTTTTCAGGCCGACCAGACCGCCCCCGTTAACCCCATGAAGGAGCTCCGAATCGAGAAGGTCGTCATCAACATCTCCGTTGGTGAATCCGGTGACAGGCTCACTCGAGCTACCAAGGTCTTGGAACAGTTGACCGGTCAATCCCCCGTCACCTCCAAGGCTCGATACACCGTCCGATCCTTCTCCATCAGGCGTAACGAAAAGATCGCTTGCCACGTCACCATCCGAGGCCCCAAGGCCGAGGAAGTTTTGGAGCGAGCATTGAAGGTCAAGGAGTACGAGTTGAAGAAGAGGAACTTCTCGGAGACTGGAAACTTTGGTTTCGGTATCGACGAGCACATCGACTTGGGTATCAAGTACGACCCCGGAATTGGTATCTTCGGTATGGACTTGTAAGTCATTGGCGCTGCCGGGGATGCGTCTGCCGCGAATCTGACATGACTCCGGTAGCTACGTTGTTATGGGCCGACCTGGTGCCCGAGTTGCCCGAAAGAAGTACAAGCACGGCCGAATCGGTTTCCAGCACAAGGTTAAGAAGGACGAGACCGTCTCGTGGTTCAAGCAGAGGTTCGACGGTATCGTCGGTCGTGTGAGTAGCCCGTTGCAGTCAGTCTCTTTGTCTCGTCACTGAGCACGTCATCTCAACAGTAAACCGCCCACATTCTTTCCTCCGAGTCGGAATCGGGAGATGGAGTGCCTGCTCATCGGTCGGCCTAGAAAACGACATCAGGTCGGCCGGGAGTGATGAGGAGCGTGCCGGTGCCATGGGTTGTACACGAGACGTAGATGACGCTTGGTCGGGTCGTGGTATACGTAATGCTTCTCATGATCTGCCATTTTGGAGCTTGTCCTTTGGGATTACATCGTGACGTCAATGCTCATCCGTCGCTGCCGCCTCCGGATTTATCCCCAATTATCTCAGTGGTGCCCGTGCAATTCTCAGCTCGTTTCCGGCAGTTCTGGACTCCGAGAGCTCTGCTGAAGAAACAAGGTAAAATAAAGAACAGGTGAGAAGCGAGGGCGTCGACAGACCCTATCTGCCTCAAGGCATGCAAATCGTCCGGAAAGGAGTGGTCGATCGAGGAGAAATTCTTCGTGGCAGTATGCGTTCGAGACGCCAGCAGGGTCGCTTGAAACCACTTCTCCATTCGCGGCAGTGCATCTCCTTCGCGCGGTCTCACCGACTCACGGCCTGAGTGGTGGCGCAAAAGGCGAGAAACGAAAGTCATTGCGGCTCAAGCGTTACAGGTTGCAGTCGATACAGCGCGCCATACAATTCATGGCTCTCGGCGTATGACGCCAAGATGGCTTCAGCTACCACTTGACCCAGCCGACTACGCCTGATCGTAGAAGACTTGCGCCTCGCTGCCGCGAAGTAATTCGATATTCTTGCCACCTTTGCCACCCCTGATAGCAGCAATGGGGTAATGCAATATCATCAGATTTCTGCCCTAGCTGTGCACAGCTGGTTTTGAAGGCGACTGTTTTTCATGCCTCTCCGACTCCCAGAACGACGATCTTGCGGTTCAGGGGGAGTAATAAATATACAACAGGATCAGTGACCCGATGCAAGCGCCCGTATTGATAGGCGACTGCCCAACTCTATAACGTTACGAGCTACGTTATGATAGTATTCCATTATTGCATGTGTGCTACTTTTTTCTATCATTATCGCTTGTGATGATGGGGCAACCCCTTAGAGCACATTGACGCGGTGGTGCCAGACCTGCTGCTCAGTTCGCGCAGAGTATTGACTCGCACCCAAGAGTGCTTGCATCTGAGCGTCTCCGATAAACAATGTATCCCTTGCGACGAAGAAGCGGATACCCTCCGTGCAAGGAGGGGTCGTAAGAGAGCCTGTGAAGGGGCATCATTAATGAGGTCGAAGTTCAGCACGATCTACTTACCAGCGTATGTCCAGGCCCTCTTGAAATAGTCAACCTCGTGAAGGGCCAGTCCGACGTTGACCGTCGCGTTGACCTCTCTGCCATTTTCATCGTGTCCAATCAGGGACGGCAACTGCTTGAAGAACTCGGAATCCACGATGCCCGGGTCGATCCGGAGGGCGAGAACAGCGCGAGGTTTACCCTCTGCGGTGACATGCACGATGTGCAACTCGGCCCTTGACCGACGACCGTCGAATGTGTGCTCACTTGGGGCGTGCATATGCCACGCTGACATGTAGACCGTTTCGCTGCTTGCGCCTTCACCGAAAGAGAATCGTGGCAAGGTGGAGAAGTCGCCTTCAGGATGCTCGAGCGTCATTGAGGGGCCGTAGCCCCAGTTTGCAAAGGCGCCAGTGACATTGCGCTCGTAACCTTGGAACTTTGGCGATGTGGGGGCGAAATCCTGGTCAAGTCGAAGGCCGATCGGAGATTGGTGGCTGCCGTCTTGACAAGACTGGTATTCCGCCGAGAGACCGCCCCAAGTATTGACATTGTCGTATGACCAGGCGGGGCCAGATGCATCGGCTCGCTTCCGTAGATCTTGGGAATGGTACTGGAGGTCAGGACACGCGAAAGCGGTCGTAGCGACAAGGGCGACCAGGAAGGTGGTTGAATACATGCTATGAGGGTGTTGGTGAGTCTCGTGGACAACGTTGCAGAGCCAGACGTACTGTTTCAATATCGGAAATGTGGACTCAAGTTTTCTCGTGGGGGTTCTATGATGCCGCTAATGGTAATCGCTGCATTCGACAGCCTTGTTATAATCTCATCTCTTCACCCCTGTCTTCCGCCTTTAGGCACCGCACGAACCGTCGGTCGACAGTCGAGACTCACTGGTTGCTCTCTGGAAAGATTCCGGCAGGCGCAAGGGCGGACGGACTGGCCGGTTCGGACGAACGTTCCGTTTTGCTGGCATGAATGTCACTACAATGCTTGGGCGAGTCGTAAACACATGCCAATTTGACGAAGAATTGCTGCGTAGATAGACAGAGAGACAATTCGCACATCTTAGGAGCGATCCGAGGAGTAATTGCCAAGTTTGCTCACCGGCTGCCCCTATAGATCCCCCTATATTGGGGCTACCAGGAAAGGCACGATCTCTCCAGGCACTCCGGATTGTGTTTGACGAGAATGCCTGCGAGTATCCAGATCCTGAATGAGACCAGTTCTGAGTTCCTGTCAATACGCCTCACTGATGCAATTTGCCCATGGCCGTGTTCTGCAGCTGGTCCTGCGTAGTTTTCCGCCAACGTCTTTGCACCTCGACCTGGGCCTTGAGAGCTCCCTTGTGGAATCCTTGGGGATTGAGCGATCCCTGAAATTTGGATCTTATGTGTAAGCTTCGCCGTGTCTGCCCTGGGCGTCCACTAGTCACTGCAATAGTGCGGATTTCTCCGTCCCTCCTAGCTTCTCTTCCTCCATCCTCTCGCTGATCTTTGTAGGTTTCTTTGTTGAGCATCGAAATCTAGAATGTTAGTATGCTATACGCTGCCCTTGGTGCAGCTTTTTACGACAGCCAGCTACACAGCGACTGGAACCTGCCATTTCGCCATTCGCCAGGAAGGGATGTTCCACCAGAAGGCAAGCGAGGACGACTCGAGCGCAAACAGGGGTAATTTCTCTTGGACTACCTCATAGCCAAGAGAGCGCCCAGTTTCGGATTGATTCCGCTCCTTTTGTCCCGTATAACCGACAGTCGCGTCGGGACCGAGATCCGATGGCTGATCCGACAACAGCCGATGGCGACTTAATGCGGCTGTTGATGCAGCGCTGATAATGGGCAGCCCAGTTGGCGGACTTTACTTAAGGCCACGTCACCAAGCTTCATGGACGAGCAATAGCAGATCCGCGAAGGACAGATGTAAATATCATGTCATAGCGAGTAGGATGTGAGTTATTTAGCTGGAAAGAAGTTATAGCATTTGACGACGCGACGACGATAGACAGTAAAGGCACGTCCTCATGCCTCTCACTCTTGTTCGCTTCCCAAGCCGACTTAGGAGATCACGTGACGGATTTTGCCTTTCAATGGTGGAGAATTAAGCCTACTGTCATACAGTGTTACCTAGATGGTTCCCTACGCTAACCTTCTCATTTTGCCTTCATTTGCGCCGGACCTGCGCCTTCCTCGCCGCTTCTTCCCGGCGCACGACCTCTTCCTCTTCCACTTGTGCCTCTCCTCATTCCTCCTGGACCGGTGCCTATCCACCCTCGCATCAGACGTCTCACGGTATCCTTCGGTACCGCGGCTTGCCTTGGACCACGATTCTGCGTTTCTCCCGGTGTAGCAGAGTCGTCTACAGACGCTGCAGACGTTGTCGAATGTGGGAGTGGAGATGATCTGCTGGATTCTGACGCCGACGCCGAGACGGGGGTCGGCGCTGGAGGTTGTACACCACGATGATGAACCGGTGGCGCATTACGACTCCCTGTCCCCCGCGGCACCTGCTCAGAAGCTGAAACCAGATTCGACCGCGACGAGTCTTGGCTCGGCATGTTGTTCGCTCGCGGTCCAGTCGATGGCGGGCGATTGAAGTGCGGAGGAGGACGCGCAAAAGTATGTGGCGGTTGATGCCGGTGCTGCGGAGGCATGTGCTGGAACTTGTTGGGCTGAAGATTGCCGTGCTGAAAGTTGTTAGGGGGACGACCACCTCTTGCCTCGGGGAACATGAGCCAAGAGCCAATCGCGATATTGGTACGACTTACCCCTCGATTTCCCATCCCTCGTGGAGCGGAAGCCCAGCGGGAGCTCTGTAGCGGACCCGCTGAAGCATTACCACCATGCACCGATGCAATTGTACTGGTTGCCAGTGCCGGTGCGACTCCGCGATCACCCGCACTAGTGGTACTTTCCCCCTCACTCCCGATATCCGAGCTCGTCTGCGCGTTTTCCGGATTGACAGGTTGCACAGGAAGTTGGTCCGCCAGCTTGATGTCGACCGCTTCCTTATCCAAAGCCTGCCTGCCGACATTGACTCTTGGCGTGCCTCGGCGAACGGAGTGATCGATATCGTCTGCTGTGGTGACCTCCAGCCCAGGACGCGAGTTTGTACCTCGTGAGGGCCCGGGAGTATCGTCCGCCGAGTCGTCCTCATGCACAGACGCTGGCGCTGTTACGGGCACCGGCACATCTTCCAAAAAGGCCAAATCTTCATCATCCGTCAACTCGGACCAGTCGGCGCCGGAGATGACGGCAGGCGGAGGCACGACGGTGGCGGGCGGAGCAGGCGGAGGCGACGGCGTGATTTTGACCTGGCCCAATCCTTGCGTTAACTCCTGAGTATCCTTGTCGGCCTTGTCGGCGGGTTTTCCGTCCTTCACGTCCTCCTCTCCGGCATCTTCCTTTGCATGCTTCTCTGTGTCCTTTTCCTTGACCTGATCCTTGTCCTTTTCGTCCTCGTCACTAGAATCGCCCCAGATGCTCTTGTACACCGCCTCCCGTTCCCTTGATGATTTTCTGCGGTATCCTCTCGACGATGTACCCTGCTGCATCGGAGACGGCGGCGGATGTTGCGGGAAAGGTGGCGCCCGAGACCTTCCCCTGCCACTCGCCCGTCCACCTCCACGATCTCGTGGAAACCCATCCATGCTTCCCGGGCCTCTGGATCTCCCTGCATTGCTCTTGGATCGACGGCCATTTGTCGGGCCGGATCCTCCTCCTCCAGCTGAATCGGGCGCGAAAAATCCTTGATCACGAGCTTTGGCGTGTTGATCTGCGAACGGTGTTTTCCGAGGCGTTGAGCGAGCGTTCTGGAGCTCTTTGGCGTTGTCTGGTGCCCACATGGAGGACATGGTGAAGCACTGTTGCTTTACTATACGTTTTTGTAAAGGGATATGGGCTGAAAGTTGATTATCGCCGGGCTTCCTTTCTCCTGGATTTCTGGACACTTAAACCGATGTGCCGTCGAAAATGAATACTGGGTGTGTCCTGGGGCATATGCTATTACGACAAAGGTAGCAACAGGGTGTTTCATAACTTTGTGCGCTCGATGCTCTTGCCATCTCGGCTATCCGCTTTGGGACATTGGACAAAAAACCGTTTGAGAGCCTGAAGCAAGAGTTTTCAGATTTCAACCCCCGGGGGTTTTAGGTCTCTTTTTGGGTTCATAGCGCGTAGGGCGGCCCATGCAACCAATGCGACCGAGAAGAAGCAAGATGTTATACGGCGCATGGGTTTGAATCATTCACTTGCGTAGACATGCAGGCCCTGATTGATCGACTAACTCGCGGCCTATAGCTTGGCCCCTCGGACGACGGGGAGAGAAGAATCGGGGTGTCATGGGCGGCTGCGCTCATTATATATCTGGAGAAATATAGAGTTCTCTCCACCAGTACGATCTTCTCCATAGCCTAATCTCAACGCTACATGGAATCTGAGGAGAGAGCAATGGATATCGGGCGCTTCGGGACCGATCACGATGCCAAACGAAGAGATCTGAGACTGCAAGGGAGTATCAGCTGTCACACCAAGGATACAGCTACATCCTAAGAAATTCTTCATCGCTCCGAACGAAGCTCCCGTCGTTCGGTTGCTCTGGGTGCGCTTGAACACCTGTGAGACGCTGTCTCGATCTCCCTTGAATCAGTCTCTATTCATCAAGACTGGCCTAAGGCCCGCTTACCCCGCAGACTCGGCGCACGGATTCTGCCTCTGCGCAGAATCGGATATGCGTCTTGCTCGTCATCGCGAGAGACGACGCCCGGAGGTCGAAAAGCTAAGACTCGACGAAGAAGACGTCCTCACGGCTCACAAGCTGTTTACTTTCCGTATGACACAAGGAAGCTAAGGGCGAACAATTACGGAGAACCAGCCAAGATATCGCTTGGTTGCGGATCCCGGGAAGATTCCTAAGTGACAAGTAAGGCTGAGCCCCAGTACAGCTTGCATCGCATCTATAAATCTATAATCGATATGGCGACCCATCAAGCGACTCGACTCGCAGTTGGACAACACCTTGGGCCAGTCAACTAGTAAGCGTACTGGCTATTCTTTGGCGAGAAAGTGTTTCTTAACAGCTTCACGGACGGCGTGCAAAGCCTCGACCCTCTCTTGCGCTTTCTCAAGTTTCTTCTTATCTCTTCCAGGCCAGCCCTTTTTCTTCTTTTTTGCTACCCCTCTTCCACCTTTTCTGCTCGCTCTTCGGCTTTTCGCGCTTGCTCAACGTGCTTTGACAAGCGTACAATCACCCCATCAAGAGCTGCCATGGTTGGATCTAGGAAACTGGCAAGACTGATTTCGGCAGAATCACATTCATCCTTAGAGATGTTATCCTCTAGTCAACACTGCGTTTGAGCCAGAACTTCAGTTGCCTGATCCTTAAATCTACATTGTTCCCATAGGCGGGTATAGCGCGTTCCAGCGGCTGAACCAAGTGGTCCACGGATCCCCCTTCTTTGCGCCATGCCTCCACGCACACTGCCAAGTGGTCATCGTAATCAGGGGGACCGAACGGTTCGAGCAGTGAGACAGACTTTCGCGTACTCTTCCCTTGCACAGTTCGGTTCGCCTGAAAAAACACTCCTGACTAATGAATCGCTCGTCTCTGCTATCGAGTCCTGGATTAAATCCGCGGACGTTCCTGGTTCTTCCACATGAGCGAAACGGGTTCCCTTCCATCGGTATCTTCTTGTTTTCAATGAGGGATCTTGTGAGTCGATGCCGTCGAGGGGCAGGATCGAGATGCTCAATATGCTGATATCTCCAGGGCGTGCCTCTTCAGCCCAGCTCCCAAGTTCCGCTGTTCTAGCATCGACGTCAATACTATTCGAGCTCTCGCCGTAGCCTGCGCATCCGTATCAGAGTGGCACGCGAAGTCGATGATCGAAGTCGAAACCGAACCTGTTGAAGACATCCTTGATTCTGAAGTCTTAAATGATGTTCGGAAGAAGGGTGAGATTGGGGACGCGTTCCGCTGCAAGTCGAGGGCATTTGAAGCGTGCTATAGCCCGCATTCTTATAATTCAAATCTTGACTTGGGCTTGCATTCTTGCTGGCAGCAAACTCGTTCAATTTGACACCATCTTGAAAGGAGAGGCAGGGTACTCGACGTCACTTTGCAGGTTCGCCAGGGGTACTCAGAGTGATGCCCTCCTTGCGAGTCTGCGAAGATGAAAGGAAGCAGCACGATCCTCTCGCGAAAGCACTTCCCCCTAACATCTGCGATTCTAAAGTGTCACTGTCCCGCAGCTGGCCTTGAACCGCGAAGAGGTGACCGTACAGGTCCAGTTAAGACAGGCGCCAACCATAACGGTTGCGAATGTCCGGTCTGGCACCGGGTAGAATTGGATCCGTTGCGTCGCGCGCGCGGACAAGGGAGAACGCGTTCTCGATTGAAACACCCAAGTTGCGGACAATTGAAGCAGGAGACATTCCCGGGTGATGGTCATTGTTCCCCGTTTGCTATAACGATGTGGGCTACAGTCCTCGCGTCTCGGAAACTACTCCGCCAGTATCGAGCGGCATAACGCCCGAGCCGTCCTACTGGACCTTTCGGCCCTCGCCCTCCGACTTGCTGCATCAATAGCCATGGCCAAAAAGAAGTCGACGAAACTGTCGGCTGGAAAGCAATCTCGTGAGCAACTGCTCAGTCAGCAGAAGAATGGAACCGAGAAGAAGGTTCAAACCAAGTCGCCGGAGACTTTGGCAATCGAGACGACGAGGCAAAAGAGTAAGTTCCCCGTCGACCTTTGCACCTTGGAGTAGGAACTGGAAAGCTGAATTGCACTTCAGGGGAGGCCATGTTCGGATCTCTAGCAAAGCCAACACCTCCGGCTTCCCCTGCGCAGCCTGCCACCCAGCCGCAGGTGAAGACTGCCGCGACCGCGAACCCATCATCCCAGCCGCCTTCCACCAGCACACCTGCTGTTCCAAATCCTTGCCCTATACATCAGCAAACAGCACTATCGCAGAATGGCACGCCGTCCATCAGTCAAGAACTCGTCAAATCATTGGGACCAATCAAGAACTGGACAGACGTCTTCAATTTGACGCCAGAAAAGCGTCGCCAATGGTTCGACGTTGTTCCTGGAGCAGAAGCAGCGTATACCAAGATCCTGGAGAACGCAAGAAAGAAGCACGCCTTGGCGATGGCTGAAAAGGCGAAGGTACAGGCTGGCGTTGCTCCGACCGCAGCGGGACAATATCAGAACGGAGCGGGACAGCTCCAGAACGTTGCAGGACCGTCTCGAGCACCTCTTCCCGCGTTCACATCACCGGCATTCTTCACGGATCCGCCACGAGCCGCATCTGCTCCGATCCCGAGTTCAACTCCAAAGTCTTCGGTTCCCGCTTCTAGTCAACAGCCCCCATCTCAATCGAATCCGCCTAGAACCCTCGAGGAGCAAGTCGCAATTCTCAAAGCTGAAAACGCCGACATGCGATCCATCATGTTGAAATTCAAGAAAGCTACCTTGGAGAAGAGCAGCGCGATACTGATGGACGCGAGAGCCCGTTCCGAGCGACATCTCGGTAATGCCGACAATTCTGCGCAGTCCGCTGATGCCGTCAAGCATTCGCAGGAACTGGATAATCTGCACGGAGCACTAAATCGGCTGAGTGCAGAAACGAGCAAGATCAAGCAAGAGAATGAAAACCACCTCGTCGAGTTGAACGCCATTCGATCCGATGTGAAGAATTTACGAAAGGAGAACACTCGGCTGGGACTTGCGAGTTTCAAGGAGACCGCGTTGAGGGAGACGCTGGAGGGCGACAAGGCAAAGCTGGAGGCGGAGGTCGAACGGCTCAAGCAATCGTTGCAACAAAAGGATGCCAAACTGGCCGAGGCGGAAAGCGAGGCGAAACACTACAAAAAGGAGTTTGAGGCCTGGGCGCCAATTGTCAAGAAATTATCAGACAGCCTGCGTGAAACGGAAGAGGAACGGCGAAAATTCAAGATTCGACTGGACGCCGTCAAGCTTTTGGTTCTTCAGGATGATCTTGACGGTCTAATTCCAGATTTGGATCCTCCGGCTTCCGTGAAACGCGTAGCAAAGGCGCTTGACGGCCCTCATGCGCAAACGAAGACGCTGGACGCGACTTTGCCATCTTTCGAAGAGGATCTCAGCAGCACAGGGACGGCCGTCGATACTCTTTCGGCGGCATCGAGCGGACCTGCGTGGTCGAAAGGTATCAAGGAAAGGGCTAGATCGCAAGGATCGATGAAGCTGCTAAAAGTCGCATGGAAGTTGGCTGCGATGGAGAGAGTCGCGCTACCTACATCGTCAGGTCCGACTTCGAGCGCTAGTGCGAAAAAGGATTCAATATTGCCCAGTATCGCCGCATCGAAGAAACAGAAACAAAAACAGGCGGGCGGCACAAGCGAAAGGAAAGGCGATAAGCATTTGTCAGAGAGGGCGAACGGCAAGCCTTTGAAGGCCGCTGATGCTCTCCGGGAGGCGAGTCAAGCTTTCCAGAGTGATAATGCCGCTGCGAAAACTTCGCCAGATGGACAAGTTACTGCGGAAAAGGGCTTAGCGATCAATTCTTCCAACGCCGCTGCTAAAGTCAATGGACTTCCAACGACCTCGACATCACATGCACACCAGACCGTCAGTACAAGTTGAAAAAGCGAGGAGAAGGGCGGGATGGCTGATGGACGCTTGGGTATCGGGAGCAGGCTTTCGAATTCAAGCCGAAAGCGCCCGTAACAGACTCACTTCGTATACCAGTAGATGACAGCAAGGTGGCAGCCGCTGCGCAACGGTCTGTTGCTGTTGATGAGGCCTTCAAAGCACAGGTAGAGGGCAAGCCGCTCAGAGTACAAGGCATCGGTCTGGCAAACGGCTTCACCCACAATACGCTACTCTCTTCGGGCAATCGTTCTTCAAATCCTGGGCCAGCGTGGGCAGTGCCCTTACTTCTCCCCAGCGTATTGCCACGCGAAGAGGAGGGTTCGCCATCTCAGGGGGATCGCAACGCCTCAAGCTCTCCGTCTTCACAGGCTCAATCATCCCAGAGCCCCATCACGGAAACCTCAGAAGTTGCCTCAGCTGAATCGCTCGAGCCGGAGAAACCCCCTGTTCAGGTCAGCGATGTTTGGGGAGATCTCACGGATGGAGCCACAGCCGCAGTCTCGAAAGAGGCAGGACCAGCCGATCCGTCGTCGTCCGCAAGAACGTTGCCTTCGCAGAGCCCCGCTCATCCGGAAATTCCACAATTGGAACGCTCAGCTGGAATCTCGCCGAAAGTGCAACCAGCAGGTATCTTGTCTCAAGGTGAACCAGTAGACAAGACTCCCGCCGTTAAACTGGAGTTCGTCTCCACCACCGACTTTTTCGTGACAAGCCGCAAATTCAGAGTTCGCAAGCGCTATATCGTAGCAGCTCTTCTAACGAAGTTTTTGCGACGGAAACGGGCAGAGGCCGCAAGCAGCACCGCTGATCAGGATCAGCAGAGCCCCCCAAAAGCGTCGCTGACCGCCGCCCATCGAATCACCATAGGCTCGTCTTCGGGCGCCACGAGCAGCAACCACGATGAGGCACGAACCGATGTCCGCCTCACCGGGAAAATCACAATCATGGATCTTCCCAACGAGATCATCGAAGTCATCGCACAGCATTTGAGACCAACGTATGAGCCCGTTGATGAGATGAACGGCGAAATTCGGGTTGCCATATGGGAGCAAGACGACGGATTCTATCCCTTGTGGGGTAAAGACATGTTCGGCTTGGCAGCCTCTTGCAAACGATTCCGCGATCTATTATACGATCGAAACAGATACGGTTGCATTCAAGTATCTGACAGCGAAGAAGCATTGAAGTCAATGCTCAAGAACATGCCCAGGTCGAAAAGGGAGCTCGTCAAGTGAGTGGTTCGGCTTCGGGTGATTGCATGTCATTGAGCGCGTTTGCAGGTCATTCATCATCGGGAATGCCATCTACGTACACGAGGACTCGGTGACGCCCTACTACATCGAGACGCTGGCAGCCTTCCCGAACCTCAAAGCAATCCAACATCGCCCTTGTCACGAGATGGGCGCCTTCAGGTTCCCGGCAGAGTCATTCCAGTATAAGCCGTTAGAGTCGCTCGACATTGCCGTGCCCGATCTCATGTGCGAGACGCCCTTTGCACCGCCCGAGACGTTTGCAGTGACAACAGTCAAGTCGCTCACACTGCGAGAGAGCACCTGGTGGATGCTATACAGCGAGTTGCATTCCGGTCCACAAGGAGGCCGGTGCAAGGGATACTTTGATAATCTTTGCCAGCACTTCAAGGGCATAGAACGGCTCAACCTTTTCCCAATCATGATTCACGAGCGAGACCCGTATCCCGATACGGATGGTCTGGCGGGTGCCGATCAATCGGGAACTTGGATCACGCAGAAGAACTTGCCGGAAGTTCGGACTGTGAACATACGATTTGACATGACTCACAAGTTCCGGGAAAAGGACGCCGGTTCATTGGTGAGTCCGCGCTTAGTTTGCCTTGAGCGTTTCTCAAAACCTGTTCACATAGTCTCGACTGGAGCATATTTTGACGAATTTCAGTCCATTGCTCCGACACGTCAAGATCACCATGGACTTGATGCATCCTGCAGCCACCATGATGTTCCTGGCCGACCTACAACCGCGCACCAACGTGATGAGGCCCTCTGGCTATTGGGACTACGTGACCAAACAATTCATTCCGGCGCCAGAACGTATCCAAGGATTCGCGCGCACGCTGGCGAGACGTATTCCCGCGCTCAAGACGGTTCAGTTTCTCGTCTACGACCATGACGCGAAGACCTTGCCGCTATTCAACTATCAATGCCGGGTGCGAAGAATCCGGAAAAGTCGTCCGGGTGAGCCGGGCTCATTCCGCTTGGAGGAGAGCGAGATGAATCGTCTGCACCGGCTTGACGTCGAGATGATGCCTACGGGTTCTGATCTGTAATGACAGTGACCATGGGATTGTACAGCAATCCAGGAATCCTCAAATAAATCTGTGGCTATACAAATGACGACATTGAACGATTATGAATGGTTGCTATCGCGTTTTTTGTTCAATGTCCGGAGTCGCAGGGTCTCGCTTTACTCGCAGTGCAAAGCGCCATCGGCGTGGGTGTCTATTCGGCTGATTTAGCGCAACCCGACATGAATGGCTCCGGATACTCACGACATGCCTTCGGCGCAGCCGAGGTTCCTGTGGCAGGAGTGGCCGGCGCACTGGGGACATCGGATCGTCCAATACAAGCATCACCGCCCTGAGCGACTTCGACTCTGCAAAGCGGGACAACTAGAATCAGCAACGATCCGCCTCAAGCATGGAAAGTCAACATACGCGTAGACGTGGTTGGCAAAGTATTGCAGCGAGTGCGTGTTGAGCGTTGCGAACGTGCCATTGTTCTTCGCCAACTCGAGGCAGTCATCGTAGGAATCGGCGTAGTGCTCGACTTTGCCGTCAGTGAGTTGCGGAACGTGGTAGAGTCGGTGGCTATATGCAGATGTCAGTCTCGTGGACGAGGAGCACGACGACCCGGCTTACAGCAAATCGGTACTGAAGTAGTACGACGGTGACGAGCCGGCAACGGTGTAGCCAAAGGCGCAGAA